>SSNU01000176.1:54149-95874 GCA_012064415.1 Gyrodactylus bullatarudis | reverse complement strand
GCGTAAAATCAATTCTGGTGAAACGATCGAATCTGTGATTTTTCAAATCATCAAAACTTTACCAAGACGAGCCAAAGTCCTGATTAGAGATTGTCCGAATGGACAAAGAATCATTGGAAAGAGCTATAGAAAGAAAATTGACCTTGATTGGGAAGTCGCCAAAAATTTTAATTTAGTCGACAAGCTCAAACTCAGATATAAAAACCGAACTACAGAAAAAATCAGGGCCCTCGAACTACAACAAAACAGCCCAATCTTTTCCTTATCAGATGATGTTTCGTACCTGTGTGAAGGCTGGAATAGCATCAACAGCCAAGATACAGCAGAGGCATTACAAAATTGTCATAGAAACAAGAAAGCAAAAATTGAAAACGAAGATGAGAAGATTTTGAAATCATTTGAAACCTGTATGCAATTTTTTGAGGAAAGAGGCGAAAAAGAAAACTTTATTTTGAAGAATATGAAAAAAGAGTTTCATATGAGCTTTCATTAGATAAGTTCATCGGAGAATTTTAAGAAATAAAATTTGATTGAAATCCACACATTCATCTTTTAAAATAAACAACATACTAGTCAGGAAAAATAAAAACACTTGATTGTTTATCAAATTTTCATTGCACCAATTAATCAATATCCCCACTAGACAAAACAACATACTTGATTGCATACTAATTGAATAAAAAACCTTATTTGAATTTGATGTTCAAAATATTTTCCCAAGTAAAGATCACTTAGGAGTTTTTGCCAAATTAACCTTTTCTAATGTCGAAATCTTTAAACATAAAACTGATACCAAACAAATACTTCGAGTTTACAGATTTGAACATGATAAAAGCTGTCTCGAATATTAATAAAAACCTACTAAATGCTAGTAATTTTCTCGAACAATATACCAGAATTTACTCGTTGTCTACAATTAAAAAAGAGAGACTTAATCTTGATAACTTAGTTCACAAGAAACACATCACTCTTAAAAATAAGCTCATTAAATGCCTGTCTATGTCTCGATCTATTGAAATGATAGAGAATACACACAATCAGATCAAGGAACTCTACGATCTTGAATATGATAGAATTGAAAAGAAACTGAGAGACCATATCAAGATGAAACCCAAACAAGGATATTTCTATCTCAATAAAAATTTTAAATTCTCAAAGAAGAAGAATGCGGATAATAATAACAAAAATTATATGGCATGTGAATTCATACAAAATATCTTCATGTCAACTTTCAACAATTCTGCTCCAATAAACACCCAAGAATTCATCCATTGTGATTATCTAATTATCATAATAATACCTTTTTGAGCTTTTCTGAGTTTAAAAAATTATTAAGAAAACTCAAAAATAAAAAACACTATTTTTTATAAAATTAGTGTCAACATACTTACAAGTAGTCACATAAATTTTATTCATAGTTTTTACAAAATTTTTCAACAATTATTTTTTAATGATATAATTCCTGATTATATGTTACTCGCTGAAGTTATTCCTATTCCCAAACATAATAGTGATGAATTAAGACCTATTTTGTGCAGGATACTGGAATCCTGAAAAACCTGAATGATCTAAGAAGCTTCAGAAAGTTGCCAAAATTTTCCGACGTAAACTCTCTGAGCCATACAGGAAAAAACTCAGTCTACCATCTGAATCAATTATGGTTCGAAAAGACATCAAAAGCCTTCTTCTCATCAAAAAGTGCATTACTCCTCAAAGTCTTCCTGGACTCCGTGATCGATACAGAGTACAAGGAGAGATCAAGAATCTTGCAGTCTTCAATAGAAGCAAAAATTTATTTGAAAAATTACCTAATGCTATAAAAAGAATGAGTTTATTTGAATTCAAAAGAGAAATTAACTCATAATTCATTAACTAGAACCAAAAAAAAATTATTACTTATTTCCTTAACTATGAAAGATGTATATATATCTAAAAGTAATGAGTTAAACAAGTATACTAAATCACAATTTAAACTATTTCTTATGAAATTCTGACGCTTTACTAACTTATTCACATTCTAGAATCATTTAGATCACTTGAAGCCTGTCAACCCATATCAGAACATGTGTCTCCATTTCGTTAAAAAAAGAAATCTTCTTAAGTCTAAAGCTCACCTGTTGATCATATTTATTACAGCAGGAAGTGAAATCTATAGTGATTACTGATTACATAATTACTCTTTATTATTCAACAAAGATATCACAGAATAAATACTGATTTCTAAGCTAGAAATTAGAAATGTAGAAAAGTAGAAATGAATCCTATCGATAGTGAATGTAGGAAAATAAAAGATCAAGTAGTTCAATGAAATGAAATGAAACTTTAACAATTCATATGTTCTGCTTTACAATTATCATTTTCATATTAAAAATAGTTGTTATGTACAATTATAAGTAAGGTTTTAGAAAAATAAATAATGAAGATATATATAAAAACAGTAATAATATAAATAGTTTAGAAAAAATCTTTGTAAATCTGAATCCATTCTTTGAAATAATATATATATAGTTATCAGTAACGATTCTTCAAGTATTTTTTCAGTCACAATAGAAAAATAACTTAGGGAAATCAAGATACTTTATCTAATTTCTTCAGAATTCTAGATTTATTCATTATCATTGACAAGAGGTATTTTCACCAGTGTTGCATTCAGATAACAAAATTCTTATTTTATCTTTTATTCATTTTTTTAACCAGTTGATTTCTATTTATAAATATTTATAATTTCATATTTTTCAAATAATAGGACCAAGTCCTTGCAGGGACATTTTCTAGCTAATTTCTAGCTTAGAAATCAGTATTTATTCTGTGATATCTTTGTTGAATAATAAAGAGTAATTATGTAATCAGTAATCACTATAGATTTCACTTCCTGCTGTAATAAATATGATCAACAGGTGAGCTTTAGACTTAAGAAGATTTCTTTTTTTAACGAAATGGAGACACATGTTCTGATATGGGTTGACAGGCTTCAAGTGATCTAAATGATTCTAGAATGTGAATAAGTTAGTAAAGCGTCAGAATTTCATAAGACATGTATGTCAATTATAATAAGGATTTTAATGAAAAGAATTGAGTCAATGATTTTCATAAGGGTGTTTTGCACAGTTATTGGTCTAAATTCATCACTATTATGTTTAGGAATAGAAATAACTTCAGCGAGTAACATATAATCAGGAATTATATCATTAAAAAATAATTGTTGAAAAAGTTATTAAAAACTATGAATAAAATTCACGTGACTACAGTAGCACGCGAAACCATCGGGACAAGGTCCAATTTTGCGATTTCTTGAATGAAGCGTTAACCAATCATCTTTTACTATGATTTCTTATTAATTTTAAATAAAAATGAGTAAAATTTAACTCAGAGCATTCATTGACTTCTCATTTTCATACTTTGTCAATTTTTGGTTTAGAAACTTGAGGTTTTTACTCGTCTTATTTTCAAGAATAATTGAGATTATTCGATTGTTATTCGCTCAATAATCATGGAAAAGGTCTTAAACGAAAGAGGAATAAACACACAACGATATCATATTAAACATTTCAGCCAAACCTTAAGAATAACACTCGATATTTTTACTCAAAAACAGTCTAAAAATTTCACGCCACTTGTACAACTTTCTGAGTTGTCAGAACATCAGTTAAGCAATGAATAACAGAAAATGAATGGTAAAAAGTTTTTATTTTGTTGAAATTTGACATTGAAATGTCTTTTTATATTCTGGATTGCTCAATGACAAGAACTGAAAAATAAGATTCAGTGTTGTTTCAAGACTTGACTTCCAATGCTAATTTGAAATGAATGCATGGATTACAACTTGTAAAAGCTGCTTGAATTCGTGGAATAGGATCTGGGAAATAAGAGAAAATTGATTAGGAAACCAAACTTTCAACTTTTGTTTGTCCCAGTGGGCTTGACAAAGAAAAGGATATCAGATATTGTAAGACAATGTAATAAACATTATTGAGACACCATTTTGATTTCCATCACCATTTTGAAGACTCCTCTACACATGAGGATACATTTCTCAACTGGAAAACGGTTTATTTCGTCGAGCTGAAGTCATCATTTTTGTCTCGTCTTGCAACTTGATTGACAGGGAAACAGAAAGAGCATTGAGATGTTATTAATGAATGCGGTTACATTTTGTGATTATTTTATCCTTTTAGTGTCTTGTTATCGTGAAAATACCGTCTCTTCTTAAAGTTCAGGATTCATAAAGACTTTGAATTTTAATTTTCAATTGTGAGTACTTTTTTATTTAAAATTGATTCTTAAATTAATTTTGTTTTTAATGATTATCCTTTCAATTGTGAAAAGAAGGCGACTAGTCAAGAATTCTTTAATTTCATCTTTACAGTCAGATATTCTGGTAAATTTTCATAGTATTCATAATTTTATTCAATTGAACAGTAGCAAGAACTGAATAGTTTTCTAATTTCTCAAAATGAAGAGACATTTTAATAAATGGAAAAGAACTGTGACTTATGGAGAGTTTATTAAAGAATAAAATAAGTAAATATGTACAAAAAAATAAGTAAATCTAGTTTATAAATAAAAATATGTACAATAAATATTTGATAAATAAATCTGTGCTTTGGCATTGAATCTATAAGGTTGTTAACTTTTCGCTGCATGTCTGGTGAAGCAATGATCCTCCTCATACGGAAGATTATAAGGAACATAGCCCGGTTCTAGTTCCTGTAAAGCCAGGTCGAAGAGTCTGACCTGGGCCCTGGTGTGGCGCGAAGAATGGAAGCTTGCCATAGGTGATTGCGGCAAAATACATCACGCTTATTCCAGATCTGACTACAGGAAGGCGTTCATAAACCTTGATGCTCTTTTTGTTAGGTTATCTGTATATTGGACCTCATCATCAAAATACACGCTTCGCCAGAATTCGGGTCCCTTTTAAGCTGAATAAAATTTATTAGTATAAATGTATAAAATCAGTGAAAATTTGCATTTTTTGGACATAACTCACACCTTTGAATAAGTAAAATTCCAAAATTTCATTATCTTTCGATTGAGACCATTTTCACATCGATCAGACGTCATCTTTCGACCGTAAAATGAGGCGTTTGCAAAATTTGGAATTATTTCTAAATCACGTCAAAAATCCTTTTTCCTGGGTTTTATTGTAAGCATTTAAATTCTATTTAAAAATAAGTAGTTTTTTTAGTGATAAAATCTTACTTCATTAATCAAAATATAATTCTAAAGTAAAAATCCTCATTGCAGGTGAATCATGGAGTCACATGACATGCTTTTAATAACAACAAATCAGATTAGAGGTCATTTTAATTACACAGCCAACGAATATAGAGGCTACGTAATTTTTATTAATTTCTTGAGATTAACCAACAGTAATCTTAAAGACAATTTTTTATGTTATCACCAACAACATAATAAAATAATAGAAAATATTTTGAATATCTAATTCAAATACAGGTAAAAGCTCTGTAAAGTGACGAGAGTTGTGTGAATTTGGAAGTACACGTTACTTATATACCATTTCTACACCAAAACTCATGAATTATAGACCAATAGAAATTGAGGATTTGTCGGCCAATCAGAATCTAGCAATATTCCTCCCACAAAATTCCTACGGTTCCAAATATATTTTGCTACTAGAATCTCAAATTTTACGATAGGTCGATGAAATATTGTAGATAGTCTCAGTCTTTTATTTTGATTAATTTCCACTTCGAATTTTCTCTCTATCATATCAGGAAGAGGCTGATGTTAGCAGCTATCTCATCGTGATTCTTCTGCCAGTTGTTTACAGTTTTTATTATAACGTTATACTGACGAGCCATGAAACTAGCACCTTCGTTCTTTTCTTTCATTTCATGCAGGATTCTGAGTTTCTCTTCGTTAGTGTAGAGTCGTTGTGTACTCATGGCGTGAAAAAGTAATTATATTGCATCATCAGAATAATGTTTTTATAAATTCATATCCAAATATGGCGTGGTAGGATTACATTCTATAGAAAGTGTGTGTGACCCACTCTCTGTTCATTGGGATAGTGAGTGCGTATGTGTTAGTAGAAACCCCTATTGTATGTAAAATGAGGAGAACAGTGTGATAGTTTTGATTGACATGTTTGTATTCTCACCTATGTAATACATAGTATGTATGTACAAATGGTCAACCCCATGACTAATCATGGGGAGGGGTATGGGATTGGGAAAACGAAAAATGACTTTTTTGATTATTCATCTAAAATCATTCAAAATCTGAGACCGATTTAAAAATCGAATTTTAGCCATATATTTCCGAATAGAAGCTTGAAAATTTCCAAGTTTACTCAAAATTTTATGCTGAATATAATGATACTAAATTTAAGTATGACTGACCATTGCTTAAGCTATTTTTGCTACAGCCTCTTCCTGATATGATAGAGAGAAAATTCGAAGTGGAAATTAATCAAAATAAAAGACTGAGACTATCTACAATATTTCATCGACCTATCGTAAAATTTGAGATTCTAGTAGCAAAATATATTTGGAACCGTAGGAATTTTGTGGGAGGAATATTGCTAGATTCTGATTGGCCGACAAATCCTCAATTTCTATTGGTCTATAATTCATGAGTTTTGGTGTAGAAATGGTATATAAGTAACGTGTACTTCCAAATTCACACAACTCTCGTCACTTTACAGAGCTTTTACCTGTAATGTTTTTTTTTAAATTAGTATGCAATTAAACTTATATGAAAAAGTTAAACTTAATGATTACTAATATAAGTTATTTCGGATCCATCACTGTTTAATAAAAACTGTTCAAATTGCTCTAAATAATTATTTATGTTTGAGCCAATGATTTATCAGAATTTGATCAACATACCATAGAATAATTTATGATTTGATGGAATTAATTGACTAAATGAATTCTTTAAAGATCTTTGATTTATTCTAAAGGTTTCCTCGATGAGAATAAAATTATTAAGTTATATTTGAGAAATATTTTGTTTCCATAATAAATAAGACTTAACAGTTTTAACTCAATACCTTTTGTTGATGGGTGTATAAATAGATAAACTGTAATTCTATTAAATTAAAATTATTCTTTTCTAAATTATAAAAATTATTTGTGGAATAACTGATTGTAAATTACGTTTTTCTTGATAAATACAATGTAGCGCTCAACGAATTATAACATACTGATGTGAATTTTGAACAGTTTAAGTTAAAGGCTATTATATACAATTTAATGACTCAATTTTAATTCTAAAAAGATAATTGAATAATAGCCATTATTAAAACAGTGATTTTCGAAATTATTTTATTTTTTTGAATAATTCTTGTATTTAATTTGTAATCTTTGAATCCTAAAAAAAATTAGGGACTAATCTGCAAATGCGCAATTTCAGAGAATTTTATATTATTTTTTCGCACTTTAAACTATCTCTAAAAAAATATGGTTTGCTTTATCAAATAAATAATTTTAAACCTACTATCCCCTTTTAGTTTATCTCTTCTCAGTTTATGGGACTTTTACCTTTAAATGCTATGGAGGTTTATCTATACCTGTCTGACCCTTTACCTGAAGCACAACAAATACCTTTTGGCTCTTTTGGAAAAGTCAAAGCATTACAACGTAGAAAAACTTTATTCTTTGATTCAATACAGAAAATCTATATTAGATTAATATTGATAAGCCTATTTGTATATTTGGAAATTAGAACTAAAGCGTCAACGTTTTCTACATCTTGAAAAAGATAATTATTCAAAAATCAAGCTGTAAATATAAGAAATCAGAGAAATGTGGAAGATAAATAATAGACTAAGGTTACTATCAGTTCAAAAAAGTATCATTTTAAGGCAGCTTATGATCAGAAAGTAAATTCTTAACAACAGTCAATTTCACACATGATCAGGTGAATTATCCTCTCTGCCTTTTATAGATTTTGTATTATGCTTAATCGATTAGTCAATAATATTGCTCCATTCAAACAACCAATGAGAATTTCCTTCTTAACATTGATCGTTTCATTATTTCGGTTCTAAATTGGTTTTTCATCTGAATTCTGAAATTTTTATAACAAGAATCAAGTGATGAATTTGAAATAAATATATAAATAAAGCGTTAATATTACAAGTGGAATTAACAAAATTTAGAGCGTCAATCAAGCGAAATAATTTTTTGCTCTAGGTCTACAAGACCAACACCATCCGATGTGGAGTATAATGTTATTCAACTCACCTCGTTTATATGCGAAAATATCGCCACAGAACCCAGAAGAACTAAATGTTGGAATGATCACTTTTAAGATTCCAAAAGAAAATGAAAAATATATATTCACTTTTCAATCTGACTCTAGTTTTTTTTCAAAATAATGTTGTCAAACCTCTCATTTGAAATAACAGTTGAAAAGCTTTATAGTTTCTTGACATTTGAAAAATTTATTTAATATAATATTTTTCTTATAATTAAATCTTTGTTATTCAATTATTTATGTTAAATTTACAATAATTTATCATACTATATAAAGAGTTCAAATGTCAAATACAAGCATCGACAAATGAATTTCTCCCTAAGAGATGAACACACTCTATTCCCATTTGTCAGAACTAGTTGAATGATTGCTATTGGCCTTTATTATTATTTTCTCTAATTTTTCATGTATATAAATATATTAAGTCGGTGTTTGGTCCGAAGAGAACCGACAAAAATAAAGCTTTATTCACCAATCAACTTTCGTTCGTTCTTAAAACTTGCATGACTTCTAGTCAGCAACCTCCAAATATCTTCGAGGAAATCAGGCAACTTATGTCCGATAAAGCTAAATTTGGTATATGATCTATTCATTGAAATCGAGAACATCATTAAAAATTTTTGAATTTTTTAACACCATGACATTACTTATATCCCAAAAAATGAATAGTATGTATTAATAAGGAATGAAAATCTAAGTTCCAAAAAATAAACAAGATATAATGGACCATATAAAACTAGAAAAATAGATAAAAACATGTGGTTGTAAATCTACAGACTACTGTTAACACAAAACATAATAGACGAATATTTCATTATTTGGTGCCATTCTCGTCAGCTTTTGTATGTCAAATTTGAATAATTTCAAGTACCTTTGTTCATTTCTCTTGTGATAATTAATCACATACATCTTCAAAAAATTGCCTGTCAGGTTAAATGATTTTATAAGTTAAAATATATAGATAATTTGCAGATAATTTTTATGCAAAATTTTTACCTATTGTTTAAAAAAATACACTTAAATGTAGAAAAATAAATTCACGATTTTAAATTCAATGATTTAGAATGTAAAGTTTTAGTTACGTGAACCAGCTAAACCAATATTAAGATATATATAAAGACGCTTAAATCTTTTTCAGAGATTGGATCAATAGTTTGAGTTGCATATGTGATATAACAGATTGTTCATCATTTAATCCGTACTTTTGCACATATAAAATTTTGGTGGATTTTACTGATGAAGGTATGGAAAGATGGAAAGAGGTAAGATCTGACGAATGAAAGCTTAGCACTACATACATATTCAATCCTCATTAAATAGCCAATAAAAATGGTATATCAAAAAATTTTATAAATAAAAAATTCGAATTAAAAAATGGCATGGATTTTTTACTTTACCCAAAGAATTATTATTTTATTAAATGATTTCTTATATCTCAATGATATCTCTTCCAGATTATTGCCATTATTTTTATATATCTGGATAAACTAAAAGAAATCATAAAAAAGTCTATCGAATCTGATACTGACGAGGAAGATCCCTTGAATAAATATGTTAAACGAGTTATAGATAATACAAAATTATCTTTCAAGTATTCAAGTGAATGCTCATCAGAGGATAATGCTCTCAGTTTAAATAAGGCGATGTGTATATTACCTAAGGAACACTATTCGAAAATATTGAGTATTACAGAGGTTTACAATGATATTGATAAAAAAGTGAGAATTGTTTATGTATTTTCGAGAGCATCCAATTGTTTGTTGAATAAGGTTCTATGAAATTTTTAAAGCTTACGCACCAATAAAATTTTTTAATTACTTTTTTCATATGACAAAAGCTTGGTTGTTGAGTTGACCATTCATACTTGGTTTTAGATTAAATTATCAGAGAGTAAAGTCATTTCTCTGTTGGTGTTTCCTCGAACATTTTCGTAAATATCCTTTATTCAAAAAATCAACCAAACAAAGTTTTTTTCCAAAATTCACCCCAAAAATTTCCAAAAATCACCCCAAAGTTTGATGAAATTAACAATTCGTCTTATTTCAATTTTGAGAAACAAGAAATAAATCTTCCTTAGGGATAGCAAAAATTTGTAAGAAACTATGTCCACATGAACTCTAACTTTATGGAGATTGTCTTCCTACACCTAGATGTAAGAAATTCGGATAAGCAAGTGTCAATTCCATAAGAGAGACGAATAATATTCAACTCACGGTGGCAGATGTAGACGCGTTTTGTCCTTATTAGGACTCGTCAGTACACCATAGCCAGGATTCGAACCCAGGTCTTCTACTGAATAAGTGGAATTTAAAATTTGTAAATCGAAATGTGTAAATTGAGATGAGACATCCTAATACTTGCTCTTTTTGTTCACAAAAGTTATCAATCTCTTGCTTTCTGAGTTGAGCTAGCAACAAGACCATCATTGAGCAATCTAGCAATTTTCTCGAATTTTTTTGTAGTGGGCTTCGGCTTTGCACAAGACTTGTTCTCTAACTGCTCGGGAAACACATGGATCGGCTTGTTACCAGATTCTTAAATTGCTCACAACCGCAGTGTGAGTTGTATTGCAAAGGTACTCTTGAACCGCTGAACCAACGTTGCCTACTCGGAGATGTTCCTTAATTCTTACTTCACTGGTCTGACAGTCTGTTTCACATACTTGAAGCCACAATAAAATTTGAACAAGTATATAACCACATTTCTTTCCAACCATGGAACCGGGTCTTTGCTTAGGTCTGGGATCAACTTAGTTGTTTTAGGAAGAATGCTGAGTTTATGATCAGGGAATTCCTTCTTGGTAATTTCAAACAGCTTACCTGGTGTGCAGCTTCACCTTGGAATGGGATCTTTAAATAAATAGGAGTTAAATCCTCATCTTCTTTTTCAACCTTAGTTCTCAGTTTGGAATTTTTTGTTAATAAATACTCATCTTTCATAAGAAGCTCCTTCAACGATTCTTTGTCAAACGCTTTATTCACTTCAGAATATAGGCGGTCAATTTTTAGGTATCCATTTCTAACCAGACTCTTCTTCTGGCACACCGGACTGAAGCTCAGGAAGGAAATGAATTGTGATGGAACCGAAGCTTTCCTGTACATCCTCGTTTGGGCAACCTCATTCATTTTGGTCACGAGAACATCTAGGAAATTTAACGACTCGTCATTTTCGTCTTCCTTTGTGAAATCAATGTTTGGCTGCATTGCATTCAAGTTGGAAAGAATCTCATCAACATCGTTACTACCATCAAAGACCATATCAGTATAACGTGCATACAGGCGGCTACCAGCGATTAGACTTTTCATCATATTTGGTAATGGATTTGCCCATGTCGCTGAATGTTACAGCTTACTAATGGATCCCACCGAGACTCGTTAACCTTTGGTTTCTTTCGTACCAGTCTCGGTGGGATCCATTAGTAAGCTTAAAAATTCACCTAATCCATTATCAAATAAGACGTTCCTTTGGGATATATATTACCTAGGCATCTAGAACGAAATATGAGTTAAGATAAAAATTCAGCAGTTCCACAATACCTGAATTTTTGGGACAGCAACAAGGGGTGATGACCCGGATGAATTTGAACGTCTTATTATTCCTTGGCTTTCCAGCTCATTGAATTTTGTTTTTTGCTCATGGGGAAAGGAACTCATTGTTTCACGATTTCTCCTTCCTTTGTTTATATGTACTATTGTTCTTTTGAACATGGCTTTGTCTCTGACTCATCAAGCTTGATGTTTTTCGTAAGATTTCTGCCTTATGAAAGTTCCTGGGAATTAACATTCGTAATATTGTCTGTGATGGTACGCTGTCTGGGATTCACTGACATTTTAAACTCAGATAGGAAGTTGTTTCTAATGGTTATGTTTTTCGTATCCGCGACAAAGAAGTTCCATCTGAATACTCGTCAAAGGCGCAGTGCAACCTCTAGGGTTTATGTTCCGAATGTTTTGATTGGGAGGGAGCTGGCGATAGTCAGTCTGGAATTACTGCTGAGTATGCTGATTTCAAACCCTACATCAAGAGAAACCACACTCCCTCCATAATTGCATTCTCAAACCAACCAATAAGAGGACACATATTTGTTAATTTATCTAATACATGAGAGTCTGATGAGATCCGGCGAAATAAAAGCTTTATCACTAATAACTCGTCTTATCTTCAAATCATCAAAATGAGCTCTAGCACACCAACAGAAATAAATGAGAAATATGAATTTTGAATAGCAGTAGCAGATTGTCGTTTGAGCTCTGTCTGAATTTTGATCTCGAAGTTGATATGTGGCTATATTGGTACCGACCTCGTATTTGTGCAATTTTTTTCGATTCCTCGTTCAGTACCGGGAGTTTTTCAATCCGATCTTAGGATTTTAGTCCAAATAGTCCTCTTATAATGAACAAGAAAACTAAGTTTTAACTTCATGTCTCACTTAGTCACTCTAAGTCATAATTATATACGATAAATGTAAGTAAACATTTTGCAAATGGATCTTAAACCAATTTTTATTTATATTTTGTAGTGAGCAATGTATCTTAATTTTGTTCTCATATATATTTTTCGAATATTTTGATTTTGTAAGCATATAAAAATCTTTCTCATTACGACTCATTCTGACTTCTGTTCTAAACTTATTAATTTTTCAGGAAACTCTTAATATCTTAGAAAATTATATGACGCCTGAGAAAGCCAACATCCAATTAGTTTCTCAAGACCATGAAATAGATTCAAGTTGGTCAGTTGAGCCTTGGTTTGAATCAAGATATAAATTGGAAAGTGAGTGATGATATTTTATGATAAAATTGTATTTATTAATAGCAACTTAAAAATTCCCAAGAATAAATGTTGAGGAAATGACAAATTAAACCATCAAATAAAATGGTTCCAAACTAGGTTCATTATAGATCAGTCAAGGAAAGGTTGATAAATTTCAAAAACTAAATCTACATTCATGAATGAATAAACAAAAATTACATTTTGTGGATGAACGCAATGCTGTCAAAGTCATTAATGCCCTACGTAGTTTTATAGAGGGTTATGTTAGGTCGTGCGAAAACTCCCATGGTGGGCAAAACAAAATCATTATTTATTTAGGTTTAGTTTCCAATTACGAAAACGACGATAGGGGAGAAGAAGTAGCTGCTATGGGAATGATGGATTTACAATAAGTGATAATTAAATAATGAATAGTGCAGCACCTATACTTATTCCTGTGGGATATATTACCTAAGCACCTAGAACGAGATAATTAAATATTCAGTTGAAAAGTGCTAGGTCTGGCTTTTGTTGATTGATTTAATATGCTTCAGCAGCTTCAAAAATTAGACATTGTTTCTAATTGGTCTATAAATGATTTCAAAGTTTTGGGGCGAAACATTTGCCTTACATGTTTGGCATTTGTCACACTGATGAGTATGCCCGAAACAAAGGCCTTATTTGTGAAAAATTTGGCATCGCTTTCCTCTTTTCTCTGCAAAAATTAAATATTAATATTAAACAAGATATAAGTTAATGATTCTTCATACATAAAATGAAGCATCAAAAGGTTTAAGGAGCATCTACGAGTGGGTAACCTTGGTTCAGCGGTACAGAAGCACATTCATAAAACACTACTGATGTGAGCAGTTTTTCACCTAGAAAAGAAAAAAGAAAATTCAAAAAATCCGTAAAATGTCAAATCAAAGTCCTGTTGCTAGCTCAACTCAAAAAGCAAATAAACAAATTTCAATAGGTTCAATATACCTTTAAGAGATAAAATAGATTTGATCAGAAAAAATGTATGTCATCAAGATTTTGGAGATCGCAAAAATTGAAGGGTGCGTTATAAGGTGCTTACATGGGTAGACATTGTGAGTAATAAAATTACAGAAACAAGATTTGTAAATAAGCACCATGTGGAAATTACAGTGTTTTTAGACAATTAACCTACTAGCAAAGTGTGGTCACTGGTAATTACTATATCCATGTGAACTCTAACTTGATGGAGATTGTCTACTCACACCTGATGTTAGAAATTCGGATAAGCAAGTGTCAATTCCATAAGAGAGTCGAATAATATTCAACTCACGTTTGCAGATGTAGACGCGTTTCGTCCTTATTAGGACTCGTCAGTACACCATAGCCAGGATTCGAACCCAGGTCTTCAACGTTGTTAGGCAACGCTTCTAACCACTAGGCCAGAACCCCCGTTCATCTCCTATTACTCCAAAAACAAGATTTATTATTTAAATCCACAACTCGGTGAAGTATATTAAGTCCTTCAGTTCATCTGATTCTAAATTTTTTTAGATATTTAGCTTCGTTTATCTGAGTATCCAATTTATTTTGGAAGTATACTGGATAGAGTTCCTTGTTGAAATGATATATTCCCTTGGCGAATATTTTTCTTCTTGAAACTTTCGTAAGTATTTTTTACAAAATTATAAATGAAGTGAAACGGATGAAGATTTCGAGATTGGAGAAAAGAGGCATTCATTGATTCTGCAATATTAGACGTTATATTACCATATCGACAGCGTCCTACAGCATATTCTGCCCAATTTTTATGCGGAATATTCATTATGTATTCGTGAGCCTGTGGACTTATTTCCATTATCTTTTGCATGCAATTCAAAAATGAATTTCTTGTGATTGCTTTGGCTGCATTGAATAAATGATAATTGACATCTATCTTGAAAAGATTTTTAACATTTTTCCCGATATAGAAAACACAGAAAGAATGGGTAGTATTTGGCAAAATATTCTCTACGCTTGAGGCTATACCTTTTTCGCGAACGGATAAAATGACCAAATCAGATTTTTCATTTAGTTTAAGACAGGAGTCTAAATTCGATAGAAAGAAACTCCATGAAGCAAGACATTGAGAATATGTGATCTGAATTGCAATAGGAAATATTTCACTCGCTCCATCGATGCCAGTTGCTGTCAAAAACGTGTAGTTACTTGATTTAAAATGGCATCCAGCAAGAACTATCAGTGGAAGGCTAAGGGAAAAAGCTATCTGACAAATGTTTAGGCATATAAAAGCAGATTTCAAGGTTCCATCTTTTTCTATCTTGGTGTATCTATTCGGATTATTTAGAGATTGCCATTTGAAGAATTCTTTAATTTTTATAGAAACTTTGAAGAATTGAAGAACCTATGATTGGTTGTTTCAGACTTAAAAATATATCACTCCTATTGGTTTGAATAGTTTAAACCAAGGATCAGTAAACACACATCACAAAAACTCATAGAGAGTGTAAAATAACTTATATAAACTGTTGATTACTTCATTCATGCTTGTGGAAAGTGTAAAAAATCATAGGCCAAGGGATAAATATTTAATGTATAGTTATAAAACGTGTAAATTTGTTGGACCAAATGATAATATCCGCATATACTACTTATACTTTCTGTAAACAGACTTAGGCCATCTGATAATACACCGAATAGATCTTAGACTTTTTGTAAAAAGGACTTAGACCAATTGTAAAAAAGGACTTTTACACTTAGACTTTTTGTAATAAACCCCGATATCTATTGGTCATTCAGGTCTGGGCAGAGAGGTATAAATATAATTCTGGTACGAAAAATATTCAACTAGCGTTTCATTATCTGTGTAATTAACTGTAGTTGAATCAACGCCTCAATTAAATCAACTCCAGTTCTCTGTCCGAGCAACTATTACTAATGAGAGCAAAAGTGTAAACTCAGAGAAGTCAACGAAATCTGATAATTAAATTAACTCTCAGCCTGTAATTAGTGAAACAAAAATGCTTAAATGTCCAAAACCTGCCTGTCCAACCTCTGATGGACAGATATGTGAAGAGGAAACAATGACCCCGAAGAACAGCAGCAAATTCGCTATTCCCTTCCCCATTAAATGAACTTATCAGAGGATAGAAGACAAAAAAGTATACTATTTGTATTTTACTTTATCTAAAGAATATTTATAGGAACTATTCTGTTACGGGAATTAAAATTAGATTTTCAAAATTATTTTACCCCCATTAAATAGTTTCAATTTGAATTATATTTTCATTTGTAAAAATTAGTTTTTTTCTTAAAGGTAGAGATAATCGTGAGTTCGATAACACATTTTATTTATTAATTTATAAATTTATCATTGATTAATACAATACGTCGTGCATAACTCAATGATTTTTGATGACCAATTTTCGAGCAATGATTTCGTGATATTTAACTCATAAAAATTGAACCTTATGACTAAAATTCACTTAATCTTTGAATGTCCTTTAAGTTTTGAAAGAATTAACAGTTTTACGCGCCGAGGAGAAATTTGATTTCGATGTGATTATTCCTAAAAACAATGACTTTTTCCGTGAGTTAAAATTTTCCCCATATATAATTTTTTAGCTACAAATTTGTCCTTGCTTCCTTCAGAAAATGATACAGATTATCCTATATGCCTTAATGAAGAGTTGGAAGAGGAATTCAAAGGCTTTGGTCAAATTTGGTATAAGCAGACGACAAAATATAAAGAACCAAAGGCATCGGTTATATTAAATCTGTGGAATTCATCACTCGAAGACAACTTGGAGCAGTAAAAATTCATATTTTATTTAAAATTATTATAGATTAATCTGTTTATCCTTCTTATCTGAATATTTAAACAAGCAAATAGCTTTGGAACTAGCCAGTATATCCGAGTTGGGTGTAATGTAAGTCCTTAAAGTATTATTATGTTTTGGATTCGATAAAAAATTTGTTTAGTAATTGTTTTAAAGTCGTTGATTTGATTTTATCTGAACAATAAAAGAATTCATAAAGAAAGGCGATGCCAGATTTGTTAAAAGAATAGCGCGTAATTTCGTAGCAAGCTCATCAGTTTTTACATGCCAGATTCAAAATTACAAGAAATGATGAAAATAGATCTTATTGACCCTCCTTTTTGTTCACCTCCTTGGGGAGCGTATGTGTGTTTCTTTCGGTATTTCTCTGTAGTTTTCTTGGTGTTGGTATTATGCGAGTGTATTTGGTGGTGGGAGAGTTACCATGTGCGTGCGTATACTGGTTCTTTAAACTTTTGTATAATGACTTTCAATAGGTTTTTTTGAAAAATAATTGTTTGAGTTTTGATTTGTGTAAACGGATTATGTGAGTTCTATGAGTATTAATTTTGAGAAAAGTATCAAGTTATCTTTTTCTGATCTTGGTTTTTTGGATCTGGTTGAAAGTTGGGTATTGCTAATATCTCTCTAATCTCTTCATTCATGTTTTCAAAGTTCCTCTAGATAGGACTTGTTTTTTGATGGCTACTTTCTGAACGCGCAAATTGGGCTTTTCTCTTTTAATGAAAAGAGCCTCTGTCATTTGATGCGGAAACTTTTTCATTCTCTCAGGTGTTCTTTGACTGATGTTTTCCCAGTTCATAGACGTTCATGTGGTGGTTGGTATGAAGGAAGAAGAGGTTGTAGTTGGAGGAACCATATATTGAAATTAAGGACTGTATGATTGATTGATGATTACAGTAAAGGCTAATAAAATTACATTACAGAGGATGACAAAAGAGAGTTATGATTTTTGATGACTTACCACGAGGTGTACACAGAGAAATATGAACTGTGTACCCACGTGATTAAACAAATTAACCTCCTTTATTTCTATTGGTTTAGGAAGGTTCTGTACTCTGATTGGTTAATGATAAATGTGTACAAAATGGATTATTGAGTTCATGATATTATTGGTTAGTAGTATTATGAATAATAATAAAAATATTTGATTTCCGAATTAGTGAAAATTGATCTAAAATTAGTTTTATAATAAAATTTATTAAAACTTAGGTCAATATTAGCATTCTCAGCCATGGTCATCCAAATGTTTCGACGGTGATTGTCTTCACACGCCTTCTTCAGTGGTACGACAAGTTTGTCAAAAAACAAATTACTATTTATATACTTCCATGATCACATACCTATCAGTTTTGTCCAATCAGATGAGAGAATAGAATAATACAAGAGGCTGACCTATGATAATAAAGTATAGATAATCAGGACAGAAAAGAGTTATAAATTTTTCATCAGATTTGATTTAACTTCCTTCTTTTGCCAAAAAGCTGAATCCAACACTGCTCAATGTTCACTTCACCAACATTTCCATTAAAAGTATCATTATTGCCTATTTCTAGAGCTTCATGAATTAACCTCTTTCTAAAGTTTTTCTGCACACTAAGAATTTTAACCTCCTCAAAATTTATTTTATGCCCATTATTGTTTAAGACATGTTGAAAAACATGTGACTTATTATCATTTCTCAAAATACTGTTTTTATGTTCTTTGATTCTTGTTCTAAAATTCCTACCAGTTTGACCAATATAACTTTTATCACAGCTACACTTCAATTTATAAATACCACAACCCTCAAAAATGTTATTTTCATTTTTGGAAATTTTATCAACAAGACTTATATTATTTTTAAAAGCAACTTTAAAGTTATATTTTTTATAGATTTTAGATAACAAAACATTAAGTGGACTATGTTCTAAAACAATGATTATTTTAATGTCTTAATTTTGATTTTCGATTATTTTAGGTGAATAAAATTTATTAAAAACCTCTTCCTTAATTCTTTCGATCATTTTAGTAGGATAACTATTTTTATTTAAAATCACTGTTAAATTTCTAAGTTTCACATCCCAATGATCTTTATCTGTGAGACGTAATGTTCTCAAGATTTCACCACGAACTACATTTTCTTTGTACAGAATAGGTGTGTTACTTTTGAAATTCAACAGTATATTTTTATTACAAGGACAAAACTGATAGGGATGGAATCATGAAAGTACAGGTTAAAGTCCCGTAAAGTGAGAAGAGATGAAATAAAATCCCAGCGTTCCCCTCTTATATAGGGCAAATTTAGCTCTACTCTCATTCGTTTAATTCTTGGACCAATCATAGTCAAGGAAAGCGCATGGGGAAACTTACAAGTTATTTTTCATCATGAATTAGCAGCAGATCAATTTAATAAAACGCAATGATTAATTTTCAATTTTAAATAGACATACGTATAGATCTTATTTTTCTCTATATTCTGGTACAATACATTCTTCATTGAGAAAGACAGATATAGCCATTAAAGGACATGAGTTAAAGCAGAGACTAACATGATGTGTAATTGATGTGCGTGGGTAACTTATTCTTTTCCCTTCCAAATAAATGAAAGAGAGGTTGAGATCTGAATGAGAGGACCCCATACCATATTGTGTGATTGTGTGTATCATAAATTTTAAGAAAATAAAAGTATTGTGATCATGTTAAGAAAGGCTTGAATTTTGACAGCTTAATGAAAAAACTGACTCGCCTCTCTTCAATCCACGACGTTCCTGCTGGAAAAGAATGGCTTCGGAACTTTTTGAAAAAAATATCCGGATTACTATGCCCGAACTGTAAGTTTGACCATGATTTATATTTAAAATAATAAATCGTTGAATTCAATTAGATAATACCAAACACCTCCCTAACATTGCAGAAGAAGCAGCTTTGAATTTGGTTAAGAAATGAACGGGGGTCTGTAGAATCCAAATTGTATGTTTCCCCAACTTCCTCACAAAACTTGTGCACTATAGGCAATTTCCAGTTTCTTCCCCAATGTTAGGGAGGTGTTTGGTATTATCTAATTGAATTCAACGATTTATTATTTTAAATATAAATCATGGTCAAACTTACAGTTCGGGCATAGTAATCCGGATATTTTTTTCAAAAAGTTCCGAAGCCATTCTTTTCCAGCAGGAACGTCGTGGATTGAAGAGAGGCGAGTCAGTTTTTTCATTAAGCTGTCAAAATTCAAGCCTTTCTTAACATGATCACAATACTTGATCATTTCAATTTCAACGACCTCAGAGGGCGTAAGACGAGAAAATTTCTTAACGGCAGATGCTACCTGACCAACAGTACATTTTCTATCGTTAGCAATATCTTGGTAGGTCATATTCAGCTGCTTGAGAGAAATGATCTTCATTTGATCTCTTAAAGAAAGTCTTGTTGTGTAAACCAAGATGATGAATCTGATTCAATGAAGAATGTAAGTTGGAGCGTTACTTCTCGGCCAACCAATGAGAGAGAGAATGAATATGAAGGGGTTTCCTCACAAGATGTGGAAAGTAGGATTGTAAGGTTGTTATTCATCTCTAATGTCACTCACAAAATGTGTTTTCATTACGTCATTGTAAGAAATGAACGGGGGTCTGTAGAATCCAAATTGTATGTTTCCCCAACTTCCTCACAAAACTAGAAACACAGCATTGGAAAAAAGGGGTCTCCCTACAAGATGTGTTTGCATTACGTCATCGTTGTGAAAATAAACGGGGGTCTGTAACTAAATTCTGAATGATTTTTTCCCAAATTCATTTGAAAACTAAAAATGAAATCATGTGAACTTTAAACTTGTCTAGTTTTTAGCCAGAATTATATTTCTGGCTGAGATTTACGGAGGTGAAACAGTTTTTGATTCTGCATCTGATGGTATTATTTTTATGCTTCTATGAGAAGAAAAACTTCTTCTTCTTATTACTTGAGCTAAGGTTCTGGAAAAAGGTTAAGGAGAAAGTGCTATGAACATTTAGTGTAAATTCAAAATTTCATCAAATTTAACAGGAAATTAATCCATTTTCGGCCCTCAAATCTTTTAAATCTCAAATAAATTAATTATATTTTCATTATAATACTCATGAGTAAGCCATTAAATTTTTTTTGTGCGTCAGGTTTTCCAGTCATACATTTTTTAGAGAGTTTAGTGTATTTTTATAATTAGTCCCGAAAGACAATAATTATGAAACTAGCCTAGGAATTTCATCCTAGAAGTAGCACCAGAAATATCCAAAAGAAGCCGTAGTGTAATTTCTAAAACAATCCCCAACTGAATTCTATTTCACTTTTTTTTTTAATTTTCCTAAACTATTTCATCAAAGTTTTTTTTTGTTGCATTCATGTATTCGATAAAAAATATGAATGAATTCAAAAATTTAAGCTTGCTGGGGCCAGTTTTTGCAATAAACTCTAATTTTTCTGCTTCTTCCGAAATCTGTACTTCAGCAAAACTTACATTCAAAACAACAAGAACTCTGGGATAGAGATTCAAAGAGCACCTGAGGCCTAAAGTGCTGTACAACACCACCTATACGAGAAGTGTTACTTATTAAAATGTTATTGTCAACCTAGGCAACACAAATCGAGACAGGCTCATAAAAGTAAAGCAGCGGGTCAAGATCGAAGAAATCCTCACATCTGCAGCTCTACCTCTTCCTAAGTGCAAAACTAGAGTCAAACCTTAGAAAAGTTGGCTATAGCTAATAATTAACAGTCACGAGAGCAGATTCCAGCATAAGCAACTAATTAGAAGTTGGTTACAAGTGAACAATCCGTAAAAAACAGTAGTTGATAATCAAATTATGAGCCAAGCCGTGATTAGCATAAAAAATAGGTCTAACTTCTAGTCAACCTGCAATTATTGTAATATAAGGGAAAAATCAATTATTAAATTAATTGAAAGAGAAAAAAGTCTCGATGGCAAAAACACACCTCTACTCTGAATGGCCGCGAACCTTTTGTTGAATGCTATTCGCTAGATCTAATAATGTTTTCTGAATTTTCATAGATATGAATATACAAGCCGGTGTTTGGTCTGAGAAAAAGAGAGCTCATCAGAAAAAAATTCTTTTTTTCTTAATCTTTGCATGCACTTCAGTCAGCAATCTCAGAAAATAGATATACAAATGAAGTACCCGTTTTATACTTAATCTATGATTTTTCCTACCCAGTGGGAGAACAGGGAACATTCAACCAATGAAACTCAAGCACATAATTTTTTGGGTTAATTCCAAAAGTAGCCCCAAAGTGAGAAGAATCCTAAAACTAGCCCCATCCTGGAAATTTTTTCTAAGAATTAGCTCCAAATTATTTCAGGATTAACCACATCGTAATTCAGTTCATCGAATTCTGAAAATTTCACCTCTTTTGAAATATTAATATTATTTGTTTGTTATCTCTATTAACAATTAATTTTCAAAAGCCAAAACAGAAGAAAAGAGATTCCAATTGATTTTCAGGTTTTTTGAATTCAAAGACGGAATCAGAATTGTTAACATTGTTCCAAATTATAAAAATTTCTAATTTAACAAAAGAATTGAGTATTGTGTTGTCTTCTGAATCTTCTCGATTTTTGAGGCTCCGACAAACTGTTTTGTAGTTTGTATTGATACCAAATTCATTCTTGATATTATTCACTCCACTTTGAGGTGTAAAAGTTCCTATATTTAATTTTATTTGTTAACTTGGCTAACTGTTTTAGTCAGAAAAAAATGGAAGTTCATTCAAAAGTCATTTGTGTATCGTTAATTCATGAAAAGTTACATCGAATGAACTCAGAAGGATTATTTGGAAATTTTAGAATACATGGGGTTACTTTAGGGCTACTTTTGGAATTAACCTCAATTATTTTGATTTCTAAGTTGGATTCCTGTTATGTATTATATAAATAGCTGAAAATAAATATTTCTCGAAAAATCTTTTATGTGAATAATTTAGTTGAATAAAAATCGATCGTTTGGTCTGTTTATCAGAATTCTAAGTATTAAAATGTTGAGAAAATCCTCGTTTTGAACTATAAAATTGGTACCATCAAGTGCAGAATTCTAAGTTCAGCACTTTTATAGAATTCCATACTGAAATATTATTCCGGGTTGAAACTAAACGGTTCTAAAGTTTTAATTTCTAATCATTATTGAGAAAAGTTGTATTTCTAATTTTCCTAACCGATCACTAAAAAGAGAGGAGTGGTGATCTCGCTATTTGCTGAAATTAGAAATCACAATTTCAGACCCCTCTTTTATTCACACAATGACCAGATAGACTAAGCATGTCGATAATTTTAATTTTTTTCCGGTATGAACGAATACGAGCGATATTAAAAGGGGTCGCATTGTCTCTTATTGGCTAGGAAAAATCAGGGTTGAAATATAAAACTAGGATGCTAAATACAATTTGGGCAGAGAGGGATAAAGAACGGGTACTTGACCTGTATTTAAATTATATATAGATATATATTTATGTATATAATAAGTTTATTGAGCACAATAAAGGGGGAGGAGTAATTGGTTGTTTATCTCCAAGATCAAGTTTCAGAACGCTTAAATTATTTTTTAAGAGCTTGAAATGATATTACTGAAAGTTATGACTTAGAATAAGACCTATAAAAATTTCGAATATAATAGTCAAACTACTTATAAGTAACAATACTATTCAAGTAATTTTCTTTATTAATATAACTTAAAATGTTTGTCAAATCTATCTTGTTTTAAATACTTTTCGTTGCAGTAATTCATTTTGACAGAGAAGTATTCTTGTCATGTTGTATCGTATCAAGTGTGTGTTTATAAGTGTGAAAGTATATCACATACAAAATTATAGGCTAAAGTTAACGCAGTTATCAACTTTGAGACTGAACTTGACAAAATCAATCAAGAAAACAGCGTGCTTTACTCCTATTGGTAGATTTAAGCATAATTTGGTTAAAGTTAAGATCAGTTCCCCCCTCTTAAATAGTTTATTACTCAAAAATAATCACTGAGACTTTAAAATAATAAATATATGCATAAATTTTTTAGTTTGACTCACTTCCTCACATTTTTGATCCATCTCTTCAGTTCCAGTTCTCAATATGTGAAAAATGCTGAAAGTTTCATATATCAATTTATATTCTCACAAAATTCAAAAAATCCATTATAAAAAAAACCTGTCTTCTTACTATGCATTTTTTGAGTAAAAAAATTCAAAACACAAGTATTTTACACATATTTAACATGACCATTACTATTGATGACATAACCATTATTAATTTGGAGAAACTTTCATGCAATTTAATTGCACTAAACATGAATAATACCGCTGGTATTCTATTTCGAAAGAAAGAATAGAGAATCCATGTTCAGTGCGAGTATCCAAAAAATCGCAATTATATATCCTCTATGAATAAACTCTTATTATTTCGAGATTTCTGTTTTATTCATTTATTAATGAAAAGAAAGCCTTTGTCACGTGAAAATTTTATTGAGAATAAATATGAGTTGAAAAAAGATTCTTAAAAACAATAACCATCCTCTACAAGTTTTAGTTTCTGGAGATACAGAAATCTTGATTCTCCGGAACAGGAATGAGAGATCTGCTCGGCAATAAGACCAACTCTTTGGTATAAGCGAATGATACCAGTGTTATTATTCATGTTTAGTGCAATTAAATTGCATGAAAGTTTCTCCAAATTAATGATGGTTATGTCATCAAAAAACTCAGTCTACCATCTGAATCAATTATGGTTCGAAGAGACATCAAAAGCCTTCTTCTCATCAAAAATGTGCATTACTTCTCAAAGTCTTTCTGGACTCCGTGATCAATACAGAGTACAAGGAGAGATCAAGAATCTTGCAATCTTCAATAGAAGCAAAAATTTATTTGAAAAATTACCTAATATTATAAAAAGAATGAGTTTATTTGAATTCAAAAGAGAAATTAACTCATAATTCATTAACTAGAACCAAAAAAAAATTATTACTTATTTCCTTAACTATGAAAGATGTATATATATCTAGAAGTAATGAGAACTTTTTGAGGCCTCAATGATTAGATTGACTTTCGTTGACTTTTCTGAGTTTTCACTTTTTCTCATTTGTACTTGTTACTAAAGTAGTTGATTGCATTTAGATGTAGATTCAACTACCTGCTAATTTTGTTTACTAATTAGATTAACTAAATTGTTCTTTGCAATTTAGGTTGAGTTATCAACAGGTCTCTCCGCTAATAACTTTACAACATTTGCTAACTTTTTCTTATTCGTGAAACGCTTCTTACCTGTGAAACCCAATTGTGTAGCTAGTTCCTTTTGCTTGCACAAATCAGGCTTAAGTACTTTGATATAATATGCTTCTGCCTTCCCCAGGACTTGTTCTCTCACAGTACGACAGTCACTTGGATTGGCTTGGAAAAAGATACTGAAACTGCTCACATTAGCAGTGTGATTTGTTGCAATGAGATGTTCTTGTACCGCTGACCCAAGGTTTCCCATTCTCAGATGCTCTTTTATTTACTAAAAATTAAAAAAAATCTTCGAATAGAATTAACTCTTAATTTCGGGTTTATTAAATTTAGTGTAATTTTTTTTTAATTCCAGACTTCATTGAATGTTTATAAGCAAGTTATCAGGAAGACCGGCTGTAAACCTGGAACAAAAAGGTTAGGAGTAAGGAAATTTCATTTATATATTATTTCTAAAGAACCCATTATATCGTCTACCAAATGAGCACCTCATTACTAAAGAGAAATCGTTGAAAGTTCATCGAATCAGACACAAGAACTTCGATAAGAAATCGATCAACATTGTGTCATCTTACACTACAATAATTCCGAAAGCTTATTATAAAAAGCTTTCGAATGAATGGAATTCGGGTCAAGCACCCAAATCAATATCTGAATGTATTGGTGATAAGCATGTGACACCAGAGCTTTATGCCAGATTTTTAAACAGTCTTTTAGTTGTGAGTTCGAAAAAATTATCTTTCTAGTGATTTTTAGCTTTTTACATCAACCTCTAATTTATTTAAAAACTTGAAAAAATCTGTTCTTTATTCAAATCAATAACTAGATATATATTTAAGAAATATGTAAGGAAATATATTTAGAACCAAATGCGCATTTCTCGAAGGATATATAATAATATAATATTAGGCTTTGTGTTATTCATAGATTTTTTCAAGAAAAAGTAGCATCGAGTAGCAAAAGTAGCATTTAAGATCTCAAAAAGTGGCAAAAGTAGCAAATTTGGTGCTCTAATCATTTCTAAAACCATCACCTTTGAAGCTAAGTTTCTTGGAAACTTTTGTTTTCTCGCCTTCCTCTGTATTAACAACCTAATCTCTAACCAAAGGTTAATTGATGAACTTGTCCACAAATTTGGCTGGATAACCGTTTTTCACTAAACAAGACTTCGCCGTCTCTATTTCTTTTGGTATTTCTTCCGGACTAGCAATCCTCCGTATTCTCTTCCCTAGACCAATTACAAAGCCAACTTTTTGTGAAGCTGGACTGAAACTGGCATAATTGATATATTTGCCGTTGTAAGTCGTTTTCCTAAAGATATTTCTTAGAATCGATCCATCTTCTCTTCTGGTTAACTTGACATCTAAGAAACTCAAAACACCGTTAGACTCTCTTTCTATAGTAAATTTAATATTGAAATGAGTTCATCTTTGCAAAGAAATCGTCTATAGTTATATTTGGTTTCATTATAATATAAGTGTCATGAACAAATCTAATGTAAAAATCAGTAAAAGAATAGATAGTTTCAGATATTTAATTTAGTTCTAACCATCCCAAGAAGATATCTGCTAGAAGAGGCCTTGAAGGAGATCCCATTGCTATTCCATCTTTTTGAATGAACACCTTGTTTTGAAACGACAAAGGAACATTGGTACAACATATCTTAATAAGATCTATTTCCAATGAAGAATTCATTGTAAGGATTTAGAAGACAAGTGAATATTTAGTGATAAAGCTTATATTTCATCAGACTCTTACAGCGGCTAGGTATTTTTACAATTTTAAACCTTTTGAATTGTTTAATAAAATCCTCTGATTGGTTCAATCAGATTTAAGCACAATAAAGGAGAAGGAGGGATTGGTTGTTTTTCTCCAGGATCATTGTTTCCTCCTATCCATCGTTGGCTGCCCACTTAGACTTTTACGTTTTCTGCCCTTCTTAATTATTGCAGGTGCAGGTTTCTTATAATTTTTATTTCTGCTAATTACAGGTTTAGAGATGATTAGATTATCAACTTTCGTTGACTTTTCTCAGTTTTCACTTTTTCTCTCATTTGTACTGGTTTCTGGGGTAGAGGACTGTAATTGATCATGATTGTATTGAGACGTAGATTCAACTACTTGCTCATTTTGTTCTCTGCAATTTAGGTTGAGTTATCAACAGGTCTCTCCGCTAATAACTTTACAACATTTGCTAACTTTTTCTTATTCGTGAAACGCTTCTTACCTGTGAAACCCAATTGTGTAGCTAGTTCCTTTTGCTTGCACAAATCAGGCTTAAGTACTTTGATATAATATGCTTTTGCCTTCCCCAAGACTTGTTCTCTCACAGTACGACAGTCACTTGGATTGGCTTGGAAAAAGATACTGAAACTGCTCACATTAGCAGTGTGATTTGTTGCAATGAGATGTTCTTGTACCGCTGACCCAAGGTTTCCCATTCTCAGATGCTCCTTTATTAGCGCCTTCATAGGTCTCACTGTTTGGCATATCCACATTTACATTTGAAAAGATAAGCTTTATCACTAAATATTCACTTGTCTTCTGAATCCTCACAATGAGTTCTTCATTGGAAATAGATAATATTTTCGAAGATGTTCGGCACTACTTTTCACTTTATGTTAATAAGATCTGTTATTCCGTCACTGCTCATATCAAAACCTTTATGTTCATCAATGAAAGATTTTATTATCATAAGGTATCTTCTATGAAATACATTAGGAAATATAGAACTAATGTCTAATGAAATCATTTCTCTAGATTTTGATGTTTAAATCCTTCACTTTCTATACAAAATCAAAAGTATCTTTAGAAACATATATAGGTTTTTAGATATTAATTAACCATTTCGCTGAATTATGTTACGGACATGACATCTACGTGAATCACTCAAACATAATATATATTTTCTTTAGAGTTTTGGATCAGATTTATGCTTAAACTATTTAAGAACTGTAAAAGAACTCGGTTATACGGCAGACGTTACTCAAATCTGTAATGTCACAAAAGATTCTAATGGAAAATTTATAGAAACTAATGGAATCAATATCATGGTAACATCTCAATCTGACAAACACTGTGTTGACGAATGTACTGGATTGATTCTCAATTTTTGGCGTAAAATAATTCCAACAAAGATAAAATATATGGAGGATAACTTTTTCGATACAATCGTTAGTTGCAATTAACGATGACATCTTAGAAAATCTCTTCCTGATATCTCATAACTAGTAAATTATAGCCAATGATATTCAGGCATGAATCTATCAGGAGGAGATAGTCTAAATTGACTCACAACTTTTACCTTATAAGATATTTTAAAAGAAGCTAAAATTTCAAATTGCCCTACCAGACGAGAAGACCACGAAGTTTTTTACACCTAAAAAAATTCATCAAAATATTGTAAAATATATAAATAATCTTGAGTAAAAAGATGCCAGGATTTTTTTCACAAAAGAGAGAGACAGCTTTTGTAATTACACGTTGAATGTGTGCGAGGGTATGGGGATCAGGCATCTGACAGGTTTAATTTGAAAATAATATTGTTGAAAATAAATCGAGAATTAAGAATAATAGAAGTGCCCCCCATATTAATTCGACCAGTATATATTATGTCGATGTTATAGTCTGAAGGGATCGGGAGATATTTAACTAAATATATCAGTAGATGTCTCATGCCTTTATTCAAATAAAATAATTTTTTGTCTTCTAAAGCACCAATATTTTAATGAAAAAAGAGAAATTTTAAACTACTAGACTGATATTTTCTCTCTATTACAATGTTATCCTTCTATTTTATCAGTATCAGATGAAATAAATTCAGAAACAGTATACATTTTTATCGAAAATTAAAGTCTTGTCCATCTGGTTACAAATATATGCTTTGATTGGCTCATAAGAACTTTTCGTACTCCACAGAATAATATTCTGAATAAATATACATGCCGGTGTAGGGTCTAAAGAGCTCATATTCACCCAGAATCTATTTTCGTTTATAAAATGCAAGACATTAGTCACCAAAATGATAATATATTCACAGAAATCAGGAATCTCAAACAAGACACAAACAGAATTATTAGTTTATGAAAAAACTATGAGGTTTCGAATACAACTATATTTTTTTATTGATACAATTTGTTGATTGGTGACAATTACTATTGCACTTAAGGCCATATTTTTTTACATTTACAGTCAATTTCACACATAACGACTCGAGATATCATCTCTACCCTTTCTCGTTTGTTTTTTTTACCTAAACTGTTAGCCAATAATATTGCGTTATCACAATAACCAATCAGAATAGACCGAGTAAATGGTTCTAGATTTTTAATCTTGAATATCATTTCATCTCAATTTACATATTTAAAATTACAAATATTTATATTAATTATAAGTTGAATCTATTTATTTGAAATCATACACTACATTTATAAGATTATTATTTTCAGTAAAAATTTTAAACCAGAGAGGACTTTTATCTTTTATCTAGCTCAGGAAATGTTTTATAAATTTCGATTATTATTTTCAGTAAACTCTTTAAAAATTTTTAATCAGAGACAACTTTTATTGATCTTTTATCTAGTCAAGGAGTGTTTTTAAAGATCTGATTCTTTCAAACACTGTAAAATTTTTTGAAACCACTTCATTTTTGGTTTCAAATGAAAGACTCATTTAGAGGATTTGGAAGTCAAGTGGATATTTAGTAATAAAGCTTTTCACCGGATTTCGTCAGACTATTACACCGGCTAAATATATATAGTAAATTCGATTATCAATTATATCCTCTGATTGGTTACATCATTCTAGGGCATAAAAGGGGAGGGTTTAAGGTTGGTTTGTAGTATCCATGATCATTGTTTCCTTTTCACGTATCTGTCCATCGTTGGTTGCCCACTTAGACTTTTACGTTTATCTACCTCTGGCGATCAATGAAATAACTACTAAATTTTACGAGAGAAAGAAAATCCAGCTGTTTAAATCAATCTTTGAGAATAAGGATGAAGCAATTTTTCCTGAATTTAATTCATGTGTTTTTAATCTTGCAGGTCTCAATCTTTCACTATTTGCTAAGCAAGTTTTGAGCCTTGGACCAAGTTTTGTATCCCAAACAGAACTGAAATAGAAGTTGAAACGGAAATTGGCTTTGAAACATTTTTGGACAGAACAGATAGCATTACGGCAAGCTCTGATGAAGCTAGAGATCGCTTCAACACAGTGACTAGAGATGCGTGGCAACAATACAAGCAGAAAAATATAGATTTTTCGATTCTTACCAAAACACATTTTCAAGCTCTCAGTGAATTAAGAAAAGATCCGGAAGTCCTGTTATGTTATTTGGATAAAGGCACTGGTATTGCAATCGTATCCAAAAGTGATTATGTTCAGAAAGGAAAATTACTCCTATCGGATAACTCGAGATTTCGACCCACAGAATCAGAAACAGCTCTGAGAAGAATCAAAAGGCGATCTCAAAGAAGGTAGATTATCTTTTAGAGAGAGGATTCATCAATGAAGCTCAAGCACAAACAATGAAGCCGCAATCTAACGAGATCGGAAGGTTGTATCTTCTTCCTAATATTCATAAGGATATGACCAAAGGACTGAAATATAGGCCGATTCTCGACATTTCAGCAACTCCACAGCATAGAATCGTCAAGTGGCTAACTGAAACTCTAACGCCTTAGAAGAATGAGCTTTGCAGATATTCAGTTAAGAATTCAGTCGAGTTTGTGGAAAAACTAAGGAATGTTGATTTCACTTCTTCAAAAATGGTGTCGTTCGATGGCAGTTCCCTGTTTACAAATGTACCGCTAATGGAAACGGTAAAGTTTATATGTGAGAAGCTTAATGAATTTCCGTCCATTTTCAGTATTCCCCCAGAAGTTATCTCCGAATTAATATTGATGACGGTTCAAAACATAGACTTCAAATTTGCCGGCTACTACTTCAAGCAAACAGATGGTGTAGAAATGAGCAGTCCGATTGGTCCACACCTTGCAGATATGTTTTTTGCTTCCCTCGAAAGTCGACAACTAAGTGGCCTTATCAGTTCTTCCCGCCTGTATGCGCGTTATCTTGATGATACCTTTCTGGTCCTTGATGAAAGTAATGAGTCATTACTAATGACATCGACGAAATTCTTTCAAATCTCAATTTTATGCATTGTGGAATCGAATTTACCAAAGAAGACGAGGATGATAAGTCATTAAATTTTCCTCGATGTTTTATTAACCAAGGATAATGAAATCGCTCAGACAAGAGTCTTCAGGAAGAAATCAGTCCCTGCACAATTTATGCCTTTCCTTAGTTTCAGTCCTGTGTGCCAGAAAAAGAGCTGAGTGAGGAATGAGTTCATGAAAATTGAAAGATTAACATCAGAGGTGAACAAAGTGAAAGACAAAGAAATATAGAAGGAGTTATTAGTAAAAGACGGGTATCCTGAGGCTTTCATTAATAAACATTCTAATGTAAAGGTCAAGGCAGATGAAGAGGTCGAGGAGCTCACACCGATTTATCTAAGAGTACCGTTTAAAGGCGACGCTGCTCATTACGTATTAAACAAAAAGCTCTTCGAAATTACAAAGAGAGCATTTCCAGGACATAGACTTCAAATACTTTCCAGAACGACGAAGCTCATTTCAGACCTGAACAAAGATCCAGTCCCATTGCTTGAGAAGAAATGTGTGATCTACTTGATCAAATGCAAATGCGGTTCAGCCTATGTAGGTCAAACAGTCAGATCAGTGAAGGCGAGGATCAAGGAACACTTAAGTCCCGGCAACAAAGGTTCTGCAGTACAGGAGCACTTGAAGAATACAAATCACACTGCTGATGTGAACAACTTTAGCATCCTATTTCAAGCAAACCCTAGTGATCCTCCAAAGATGAAAGCAGATGCCTTGAACAAAGCTGAAGCACATTTCATCAAAAAGTTGAGCCCAATTCTGTGTAAGCAAAAACTCCTGGCCAGTAAGTTAGGCCTGACGGGAATAAGTAGGTTTACAAACAAAAGTAAGCTTGATAGAGCTTCAAAGCTACTTGAAAATTTCCCAATTTGCAGTTCCACCCAGAAACCCAATGCAAGCAAAGTTGGTGCGATAATTGAACAAAATGAGCAAGTAGTTGCAACTACGCCTCCCCCAAATGATCTCCAATCTTCTGCCCCAGTAACAATTACAACTGAGAATAAAAGTGAAAATCCAGAGAAGTCAATGGTAGTTGATAATCTAATTAAATCCCAGTCCGTAATTAACAGTCTCCACAGTATGAAGAAGGCTGCACCTGCAGTTGGCAAAAGAGATAGAAAACGTAAAAGTCTAAGTGGGCAACCAACGATGGACAGATACGTGAAAAGGAAACAATGATCATGGATACTACAAACCAACCTTAAACCCTCCCCTTTTATGCCCTAGAATGATGTAACCAATCAGAGGATATAATTGATAATCGAATTTACTATATATATTTAGCCGGTGTAATAGTCTGACGAAATCCGGTGAAAAGCTTTATTACTAAATATCCACTTGACTTCATTTTTGGTTATGAACTTGTAAATTGAGATGAAATGATATTCAAGATTAAAAATCTAGAACCATTTGCTCGGTCTATTCTGATTGGTTATTGTGATAACGCAATATTATTGGCTAACAGTTTAGGTAAAAAAAACAAACGAGAAAGGGTAGAGATGATATCGTTATGTGTGAAATTGACTGTATTTGTTGAGCTTGATTTCAAACAAGTGCATTTGACAAAACCTTGGCCATTATCGCGGAAACTTAGACTTTTTACATCATGGAAGATTACTTTCTTCAATATGGATTTCATCAATGACTTCAAATTGGCCTCACGAGAATAATGTGTCAAAGGTTCCATATTCAGTAAATATATTTAATAGATCCTTATCTTGATCAATATCGATAATAATCCCAATAATGAATCCAGGATCCCCTTTTCTTTTTTCGAACCAGGGAGCTTTGACTCTAACAATTTTTTGAGACATTAATTGCCTTATTTCCTTGAAAATATTCTGGGGGTGCTGACTAATGGTCATGTTGGTAGTTAGAACGACGAAAGAGGTTAGGTGAATAAAAGCTTTTATTTTCGTCGGCTCTCTTCAGACCTTACACCGAATTGAGCAGTTATATATATATATTAAAACAATTTTGTCAAGTTTTACAGTACCAAGTTTCGCTAAGCCTGCATTTTTAAATTATCTAAGAATATAGATCTCAATAGGTCAATTTTTTGAATTTTCTCTTATAATTCCAAATCATTAAAGTCTTGATTATCGTCACATGGCTGTACCACATAGATTTCATATGGAACAAATCTCTATTCATCTACATTATTTTGTAACATCCATACCGGTATCATATTTTGTATATCCTGGTTTGCTCGCTCGACACTCCCTTGGCCATGTTGTTTTTAGAGAATCAATGCTGGCAAACTCTCTGCCATTGTCATGCTGAAGCAGCACTTATTGTTGCGAAAATTCTCTTGAGTTTCTTGCAAACCTCTTCAACTTTCTTATTTCTTAACGGGTTGATTACACACATCATGGCTCGATGGATGAATTATTTTCATACCAAATTTATATTTTTACCTCTCTGCTCCTCATCAGGGTGACCAATAATATTCATAAAAACAAACAACCAATAGAATTTTAGTATCTTCATAACCAATTTTCTTTTCACTTCTCACCAACTCTAGGCTATGAACAAACCTCATTTTTAGGTTACGAATAAACGTGGTTTAAGTAATAGAAAGATTGCTCAAATCATGAATTGCTCCAATACGAAAATTAATAATTTTCTGATTCTAATGAACTATTCATTAAGAGGATTTAGAAGACGAGTGAATATTTAGTTACAGGTAAAAGCTCTTTAAAGTGACAAGAGTTGTGTGAATGTGCAAGTATACCTTACTTATATACCATTTCTACCCCAAATCTCATGAATAATAGACCAATAGAAATTGAGTATTTGTCGGCCAATCAGAATCGAGCAACATTCCTCCTACAATTTTCCCGAGGTCCCAAATATATGCTACCAGAATCTCAAATTTTTCAATCAATCTTTTATTCTGATTAATTTCCACTTCGAATTTTTTTTCTATCTTATCAGGAAGAAGCCGTAGCCAAAAGAGCTAAAGCAACAGTCAGTCAAACTTAAATTTAGTACCATTATATCCAGCATTTAGAGTAAACTTGGAAATTTTCAAGCTTCTATTCTAAAATATATGGCTAAAATTCGATTTTGAAATCAGTCTCAGATTTTGAATGATTTTAGATGAAAAATCAAAAAAAGTCATTTTTCGTTTTCCCAATCCTATACCCCTCCCCATGATTAGTCATGGGGTTGACCCTTTGTACATTGTCAGACATAGGTGTGAATACAAACATGCCAATCAAAGCTGTCACACTGTTCTCTTCCTTTTACATAGAATAGCGGTTTCTACTCACACATACGCACCACTATCACAATGAACATAGAGTGGGTCACACACACTCTTTCTATAGAATGTAATGTAAAATCCTACCACACCATATTTGGATATGAATGTTTTAACTTATCTGTTCTTGCTAATCTATTTGAAAGAATGAGTATTTTTATAAAAATAATCTTTTATTCGAAATCATAAACTGTTGAATTTAAAACAGAGATATCTTTTAAAAGATTATTTTTATAAAAATACTCATTCTTTCAAATAGATTAGCAAGAACAGATTAGTTAAAACATTCATATCTAAATATGGCGTGGTAGGATTCTACATTACATTCTATAGAAAGTGTGTGTGTGTGATCCACTCTATGTTCATTGTGATAGTGGTGCGTATGTGTGAGTAGAAACCCTTATTCTATGTAAAAGGTAGTGGAAATTAATCAGAATAAAAGATTGAGAACATCTACAAAATTTCATCAACCTATTGAAAAATTTGAGATTCTGGTAGCATATATTTGGGACCTTGGGAAAATTGTAGGAGGAATGTTGCTCGATTCTGATTGGCCGACAAATACTCAATTTCTATTGGTCTATTATTCATGAGATTTGGGGTAGAAATGGTATATAAGTAAGGTATACTTGCACATTCACACAACTCTTGTCACTTTAAAGAGCTTTTACCTGTATAAAGCTTATATTTTACCGGTTCTCATCAGACTATTACACCGGCTAGATATATATAGCAAAATGTTTGAAAAACCGAAATCCTCTAATTGGTTCTTTCAATTTGAAGTATTGAAGGAAGGGGGGCCAGGGTTGATGGCTTGTATCCATGATCATTGCTTTCTTTTTACGTATCTGTCCTATACAAGCCATCAACCCTGGCCCACCTTTTCTTCAATAGTTCAAATTGAAAGAACCAATCAGAGGATTTCGGTTTTTTAAACATTTTGCTGTATATATCTAGCCGGTGTAATAGTCTGATGAGAACCGGTGAAATATAAGCTTTATAACTAAATATTCACTCCTCTTCTAAATCCTCTTAATGAACAGTTCATTAGAATCAGAAAATATTTTCGAAGAAGGTCGGCAATACTTTCCAAACAATTAATAATAGGTATAAATGATACCAAAAGAAACCTGGTTTTAAATCAAAGATCAGTAATTTTGGGACAAATTAAAGACATGGCTCAAAATCGTCCTATTCAAAATATTGTGAAGAAAAAATGGATTTGCATTGGAGGAAGGCCAAAAATGTCTGTTTTCTAACGGGAAAGAATAAGATAGATCATTTGAACTGTATCAAGTCAAAATAAACGAAGAAGTTTATATTCTCTGATGAGAAGAAATTCAACTTAGATGGCCCTGATGGTCTAAGTTTTCACTGGGTATTAATAAAAGGTCCGTCAAAGAAAAGAATAAACAGTAATTTGGTGGAAGTACAGTAACAATATGGGGAGCCATAACATATAATGGAGTATTACCATTTGAAGACAAAATTAAGGAAGAAAGGTTAATTTTTCAACAAGACAACGCTCCTTTTCACAGCACCAATTCAACAAAAGAAAGGTTTTTAAACCCCATCGAAAATCTTTGGGGGTCTCAGGCACAGAAATTTTATAGAAATGGGCTACAATACGCAAGTACCTCTTATCTGAAAGAGGCAATGGTAAAATTATTGAATTCTTTTACTAAAGAAGAATTATTACCTTGCTATATTTCGATGTATGAAAGATGAATAGATATTAGTGAAAAAAGGGAGAGTTTTTGGAATAAAGTTTTGAGAAAGGTATTACTTCGTTTTCATTCATGTCGTGAAATACAGACAAAAAGGCATTACAAAAGTATTGCAGGGGGGGGGAGATTAAAGCTATGATTGCATCTTTTCACATATCAATGTACATCACACACACACACACACATTATACGAGCATTCAACAACGGATGACACATCCTGTGATTATGTATGATGGAGAAAAATAAAGATATTGAAATTATTAATCTCGTACAAATTTTAAAACTAAGTTGTAGCCACAAATTCTTAAATATAGGGTTGAAATTTTACCCATTGACTCAGAATTTTTCGTAGAATCTAGTGATACTAAAATTTAGTGCATCGGGTTGATATCTTAGCTCTCTTTGCTAAAGCTACTTCCTGGTATGATAGAAAGATAATTCGAAGTGGAATTTAATCAGAAATATAAGTTGAGATTATCTAAAAAATCTAGTAAAACAAGGACATTCCTTGAAACACTTTATACTTGGTAATAATTTTTTGGAAGAATATTGCTTCATTCTGATTGGCCGAACAAAAACGCAATTCTATTGGTCCTAATTGGAGTGAAAGTTACACTTCAATTTTCACACAAGTCGTGTCACTTTACAGAGCTTTTACCTGTAGTAATTTTCAATGAATGCTCAAGGTATTGTCGTAATATTATTCAATAAACATTCGCGAATATATTGATGCATATTTTATTTTAAGATGGAAATTAGGAAAGTTATGCGAGAATTAAGTATTGAAAAACATATTACTTCGGTAACTATATTGTAAACCTCCGTTAATTAATTTTTTTGAAAAAATAACATAAAAAGAATTCTGTGTCAAGTAGTTTACTGTAAGTGGAAGGATATATTATACTGTTTCTGAAATTATTTCATCTATTGATTCTGATAAAAACAAAAAAATATGATTCTGTAATTTAGAAAGAATCAGTCTAATATACTGTAATTGGAATAGATAAAAAAATCATTCTGTAAATGATAGTGTAAACTTATAATGAGCTATACTATAATAAATAAAAATAATTATTAAGCGAGAATCCTACATCGTTACTTTGGAAGAGAATTTAATAAACTTAAATGAAGATACAGAATATTATATGTCATATATATTCTCTGAGAGTTATTTCTTTCATCAATCTGAAATTCACAAAAAAATTCTCAAGAATCTAACTAAAGAAGAATTTATTGGTTTCATCTTTAATGCATATCATAAAATTTATGGAACAGCAGATTCGAAAATTTCATGTGCACCGTACAACTTTGTCATTGAAGTAAGTAATCGGTACGCAAGTCTAATGAACTATAAAATATTTTTGATTTTGTATCATTAAATTAAATCATAAATTAATTTTTCAAAAAAAATCCTAATTCCTAGAAATAACATTGAAATTTTGAAAATTATACAAAACCCACGTAAATTTATTTGTAAAAAATTTTTTACGATCTGGAATACATCGTGTTTATCATACATTTTTAGATATTCCCTTACCCATTTATTCAATTTTTGACATCAACTCTATTTTTCTGCTTTAGATTCTACATGAAATTTCAAGCCAATTGTAACGCTCTAATAATTATTAATATCAAATTACTTATAAGAAATCAATATTAATTCATGTTTATTCCCACAGATTGATGCAGATAAAGAGCCAATTACAGATCTAGAATACATAAAGGCTATCAAATATGACATTCAAATTGAAAATTGCCCAATAGATGAAGCATCGAATGAAAAAGCATTAGCTTATGAGAAAGATTCTGTGGATGATATGGCTAGAGACTGCTGTTTGGAAAATAAGCAGTCTGTATTTACTTCTTCTCCTCTAAATATTGTTTATGAGACTATTGGAGACTGGAATTCTTATGAGAAACAGCTCATTCATGTGACTTAATTAATGACAAAATAAATTTTCTCAATGATTAGTCCAAATTTATTATTTCTTGAAGATGAGATCTTTCCGCATTGGCCATTTCAGTAAATTATTGAGTAACAGTTTTGCTGTCTGAATAAATTTCCACTTCTCTATACTTAATATAATGTGAAAAATTTATGCAAGCTTCAAAAACAGCCATTAACTCCTTATCACAAATTTTTCTATATGCATCTGCACCTTTTAAAATTTTGGAGAAAAACTTGTTAGGCCTTTGACCTTGATCAGTCCACTGTGAAACTGCTCCAATTCCATAATTAGATGCATCTGCATATATTTCAAAAGTAGAATCAGCTTCAGGAGTTTTAAGAATTACATTAGTTTTCAATAATTCCTTTAAATTATTGAAACTCTCTAATGCAGAACCTTCAAATACCATCCTTAGCTCTAATCTATTTGATAAAATCTCTCGAAGGAGTTTCTATTATGGCTAATTTATCATAAAATCTACCATACAAACGATAGAATAAATGACTATATTATATGATCTACTCAAAAGTAATGGGATTTGAAAATTAATAATTAATAATTTTAAAAATCTTCATCATGATAAATCTATCGGTTTTGAAATTTCTACGAGGTGATACATGCGATCGCATATTACAGTGAATTCATAAGGGTATTGCTTTTCGAACTTTTGAGCTTTTTGAAACGTGGTAAGATAATCGAAAAATGATTCATTACGCTCAATTTTCGATTGTATCGATAAATTTAGCATAATCTGATTGGTCGAGATTTCAAGGACCAATCAAAATTAAGGATTATAACTAAACACGGCATGGGAATTTAAGTTACTAAAAATAGTTATTTAAAAGTTGAAATAGTATAAGGATAAAAAGAAGTTTAAAAATAGTTAATTTTAGTAGGTTATAACTTCGGAACCCAGGGTACTATGCAACTTTAGAACCTTTTATTATACTTTTAAAAGCCATACAACTTCCTGTGCAATTTAGTAACAATAGTCATTTTTGAGGCTCTGGTCATGACGTAATGTAGTGTGAGAATTTTCACAAAAATAGGATGATATTTTTCAACATCGATTTTTTTGGTTCAGATTTTGTTTCTCAAACAATTCTGACAAATCTTGTGATTATAGTTTGATTTTTTTAAGGAATGCATTGTTAATGCATTGAAAAGAGGAGAAAATTCTCTTTCGAATGATATATAATGAGTAAAAACTAATTAAAGTACCTTAATTTTAAGAAGGTTTAAAGAATTGGGGGATGAGGAGAAAAACTGCTTATTCCTTATTGGCTAATAAGTGCTCAACGCTAATTGGCTGGAATTTTGGGGCAGAGAGGTATAAAAGTAAACCTCCGTGATATTTTTAATCTATCTCGAGTCGTCATGTGTGAAATTAACTGTTATAAGGTATCAATAACTCTTTGTTTATATAAGAATAATAAAATAAATAAAAGATAAAGAGTATCAAAATATTTGTAAATTACGTTCAGACATTATACCTTATGAAAATGAGTAGCATTTTGTAACAATCTGTTCATTACTTTCTCTTCATTTATATTGTTTCTCTTCCTGAAACAATCACTTCATATCAGTTAATCGTTTATTACATTTAATCTACGTGTTCCTTTTTTAATTTGTTGATTATAATAATAACTTCAGTTTGTTTTTATTTTAGAAATATTTTCACAAGCTGATGGTGAAGATTCTCACAGCAATAGACAGCCTTTTATTCTGTGTATTTGATATTTTTTGTTATTAATTATGGGCTGAAAAATATCATGAGGAGAGCAGTTTATTGTCATTTTTTTCTTTGCAATGTCTCTAGATACATGATATTTCAAGCTACTTTCAACAAATTAGTTTGTGACTGGTAAATTTTATCTTTTTAATTCTAATGATTTGTCTTATCATGGTTAAACTTTTCATTTCATAGAGGTTAAAATTGGCATTTTTGGCTCTAAAACCAGTTATCTTGTAAACAATAAGAGATTGCATATTTGAAATCTAATGCTATTATTCTCAGGCATCGCCTTTCTTACAAAATGACTAATAGCTTAGCCAAAGTTAAAGATGACTTAACTCAACACATGATAGTAGAGAAATTTATTTTGAAAATTCTAAATCTTGGGTTTGTTATGCAAAATAATTGCTAGTTATCTTATCAAATGAAAAAGTTATGCTGATTAGAAGTTTGACAACTTTAATTTTAAGTGTGACTGGAATATGAAGAGTCAGGAACGGGATTGATAGAATTAATCAAATATCATTATCGATTTTAAAGAATCATGAAAGAAGTTAACCTTACTAATTGGAATCTTTCTAGACCCTTACGTGTTAAATTTATATACAATACCAGATTTTTCTTAAAGTATATTTTAACGACAAAGATATATATATATACCATACCTTTTGCACACAAAACTCGAAAGTCGTTTTCTTCAAACTCATAATTATTTTTTTCAATGTCAGAATATACAATTATGTACAAGAATCCTAATGTTATTGTATAGAGCAATGTATACAATGTCTATGCAGGAATATAATTACAGGTTAAAAGCTCTGTAAAATGAGACAACTTGTGAAAAATATCAATAGTATTTGAAATCCTTTCTACCCAAAATTTCGACCAATGAAATTACAGTATCATTTTAGGTTTTTAAAAAGGAATGAAAAATTATGCTCAGTCAAAAGGGTTTCTGTCATCCAAGCCGATCTATTAGCGTCAAACACAAAAAAATAGATAAAGAAATGAATAATTAACAATTGGTAGAAAAATATTATGCATTTTCAAAACACATGATGTCTGATCGTAGATTAGAAATACAGTAAAAGTCCTAAAGATCTTATACAGAGATAATCTCCACATATCTATACCCCAAGTATAAAAAAAATTTTTTTTCATCAAGCTCATTTTTTCAATTTTCCATGTTCGTTAACTATCCTCAATTAATTATATTTTTCTAGTTTGAGAAGATTTAATGAATGAATGAATGAAAAAATTTATTGAACAACACATATGTTCTGCTTTATAATTTTCATTTTCATAAAAAAAGTTGATAGAAATTAATCTTCTCACAAAATATGTATTATAATTTAATATTTATAACTCTAAATTTTTAAAAAAGAATAATAAAATAAATGCATCTTATTAATGTGTTCTTTTTTCTTTTTCATTTTTTTGTTGATAAAGAGTTGGTACATATATGATAACTAGTATCAAAATATTTGTAAATTACGTTCAGACATTTATTTTGTAACAATCTGTTCATTACTTTCTCTTCATTTATATTGTTTCTCTTCCTGAAACAATCACTTTATATCAATTAATCGTTCATTACAAGTAATCTACATGTCCCTTTTTTTGATTTGTTGATAATAATAATAACTTCAGTTTGTTTTTATTTTATTATTCTAGATACATGATATTTAAAGCTACTTTCAACAAATTAGTTTGTGACTGGTAAATTTTATCTTTTTAATTCTAATGATCAGTGAAGACTTTGATATTTATGAAGAGTCAGTTGAGAAGAATAAAAAGGAATGAATATGAAAAATGATTAGCAAAACAATAAATATCTTC
>SSNU01000176.1:18663-52689 GCA_012064415.1 Gyrodactylus bullatarudis | reverse complement strand
AGAGGTGATGTCATCCCTGCTTATGATATGCATTGCATAGATATACGTTGGTATATTCATGACTAGACATGTCAATCTAAACTATCAACCACCCCTAATCTACATACCCTAACCTAGTCATATTTCAACATAGTCATGAGTGTGTGATAGACATTTCCTTACGTGTTATCATTATCCAGGAGCGTTTAACAGACACATTCATCCCTACATACTATGTATAGCATGGTGTAATGGAAATTTAACACGTCAACCATGCCATTTACTAACCAAGACAAGCTTGATATTCTCCTTGAAATGGAAAAAACGAATGTTAGTCTAAAAGATATAGCGCAGAAATTTAATTTTTCCGTTTCTTCTATTCTACGTTGGCAAGAAGAAAGAACGTTGGAAAAATATCGGCTAATGTTAATTATGATTATGGGGACCGTTTCAAGAGACTTAACGCAAGAGTAGCTGAACAAGTTGATGTACTTAAAGAGACATCTATAGAAATACTGCCCAGTCATATTCAAGATATTGTCGATGTTGTTGCCAACAGCCAAAATCTACCCATGTTCATGGAGAATCCCAATACGTTTCAAAGATTATGAAGAACCATGGGATTCAAGATTTCAATGTAGGTTCCATTTCTGTTTATATATTTGCAGGCTCAAAAGAAACTTGATAAAATCATCACATTCATCGGTCTCTCAGAAGAAGACAGATCGAGATGTTTCTACGTCAGATCTGATTTTTATAGAAAACGTGATCAGTTTCTATTGACAATCAGAATTGCCAACTTTGATGAATCTTATTCTGATTCAATTAGCTTTTCAAATCAGATCTTACCACAAATTTCTTTCGTTCGGGTGAAGAATCATTATAATTCTCTGAAGCACATACTGATGTTCTTCTTTAACTTGAATCAGACAGTGCCAAATAAAATTTATGTTGTTGCTAACTTTAACGAATTCTTGGGGCAGCACCTGCATCGCTGCTGTTTGTTGTTTCCGCAGATAAAATTTTGTTTTCTTTAATAGAAAATTAGACATTGAACATCGACTATCAGAGTTCAATTTTGAAGAATTGTACAAAAGATTTCCATCAAAAAATTCTGAAATTTTATGAAAGTTGGAAGATTATAGCTTACCAACAGATTTTTATTCAAATACTGATCAGGAGATAATTTTCAATCTTCTTCTTGTTGTAAGCAGCAACTTGAAAATCCTTGTTTTTTGGAGAGATAAAATCCTGATCGATTGGATCAGGAAAGTTCATTTTTCTAAGCAACTATGGAACATTGATGTAGCTGGCTAGAATATGTTCAATTATTATTCAAAAGTTATTGCCAAAAAGGGTTCAAAAGTATTTGGTATGAAAAAATCGAAACTTCGATTCGCTCTAGTTGTCGCTGTTAATGCTACTGGTTCCAAGAGAAAGCTTTGGATAATTGGTAAAAGCAAGAATCCAAGATGCTTTAAAAATCAAGAGCATCTTTTAAAAAGAATTAAATATTCATTTAATAAATCAGTTTGGATGACAAAGGATTCATTCAAGAAGTATCTGATGGCATGGGATCGAACTCTAGGAAAGAAAAGACGTTTGTAAGATAGAAAAATTTTATTTTTTATGAATCAGTGTAGTGCTCACTTCAAAAATTGTAAAGAAGAACTTCAAAGATCTTTAAGAAATATAAAGGTAACGATCCAAACATTAAAATTATTTTTGAATTTATAACTTTTTCAGATTATCTATCTTCCAGAAAACTTAACCTCAGTTCTTCAACCAATAGACGCGGGAATAGTACGAAAATTCAAAGCCATGTAAGCGTCTAGAGGCTATACGATCTGAAAGAGGCTTCTTCGTCAATGATATGAGCAGAGTTATGAATTTAGCAGACTGTATTCGAATAGCAGTCGATATATGGGACAATATCGGTCCAGAAACTATCATTAAGTGTTGGGAAGAAACTGGATTGATGCCCAAGAATGATGGTGACACTGAAGATATACGAAGAGCAACATTGGTTGATCTGGAACTTCTCAAGAATTATCTATCGATTCGAAAAGTTAAAGGGTCCATCAGTATAATAGAAGACCTAGAATTCATCAAAGATAGCCCAGTATTAAATTCTACTGTCTATGATTTTCAATAAACTATTTTCTAAAAACAGTAATAATTTTGTAATTCCATGTGTAAGATAGAATACTGTCGCAAGAAAATTGAATATGTCTATCACACACTCATGACTAGGTTAAGGTATGTAAATGATAGTTTAGATTGACATGTCTAGTCATGAATATACCAACGTATTTCTATGCAATGCATATCATAAGCAGGGATGACTGGGCAGTATTTCTATAGATGTCTCTTTAAGTACATCAACTTGTTCAGCTACTCTTGCGTTAAGTCTCTTGAAACGGTCCCCATAATCATAATTAACATTAGCCGATATTTTTCCAACGTTCTTTCTTCTTGCCAACGTAGAATAGAAGAAACGGAAAAATTAAATTTCTGCGCTATATCTTTTAGACTAACATTCGTTTTTTCCATTTCAAGGAGAATATCAAGCTTGTCTTGGTTAGTAAATGGCATGGTTGACGTGTTAAATTTCCATTACACCATGCTATACATAGTATGTAGGGATGAATGTGTCTGTTAAACGCTCCTGGATAATGATAACACGTAAGGAAATGTCTATCACACACTCATGACTATGTTGAAATATGACTAGGTTAGGGTATGTAGATTAGGGGTGGTTGATAGTTTAGATTGACATGTCTAGTCATGAATATACCAACGTATATCTATGCAATGCATATCATAAGCAGGGATGACATCACCTCTTTGGGGTGGAGGGGGAAGGGTTTTGGGAAAGAAAATAATTTTTCATTCCTTTTTAAAAACCTAAAATGATACTGTAATTTCATTGGTCGAAATTTTGGGTAGAAAGGATTTCAAATACTATTGATATTTTTCACAAGTTGTCTCATTTTACAGAGCTTTTACCTGTAATAGTATGACGGAGTATTAGTCCATTTATTCATTGAAAAATAATTACAGTTCAAAATAATATTTCAATTTTTCAATACAAAATATATGTAAATAAATTTATTTATTTAAATCTTGTTTATTCATAACAGAAGTGTAATATTTTCCCACGTGCCTTGTACATTAAGCAATTGTCCTTGGAGAAACTTCTCTTATTGATTGTTGTGCAGCAACCTCCAAAATTCTCATGTTGTATTCTGACTTTGGAATGTCCCCTTCATTAATTGAATACTGGATAATTTCTCGTCTTTTTTCGCTTAATTTTTTTGACATAACTCTTGAAAGCACTCCAAACTTTTTCGATAGGATTCAGCAAATAAGAATATGGCCCCAACCTTAGAATTTTAAAATTCTCATCTTCAATTCCTTCTTCACAGTTGGAATGACAGGGAGCATTATCAATGATTAATGTACATGGAAAAATTTATCATTTTCACATATCCGTTTCAAAAGAATAATTCTCTTTCTTATAGCTTCATCAGGGATCTTCTTGATAAACAATGAAGAATAAAAAGTACCCATGATGCAAGTAATGTATGCAATTATCGTATCCTAGTATATGCAAATACATACAAACAAAAGTAACTCGGACACCCTTAATTAAGCCAATCATATTTCGTCCAGTACTTGACCCTAAAAATTAACCTTGTAACTCTTAGATGTAACACCCCCTTTTTACTTTATGAAAAATATTTATGAGTTTGAAGAAAACGACTTTCGAGTTTCGTGTGCAAAAGGTATAGTATCAAAATATTTAGTAAATCAACATCAAATTTTATGTCTTGGGAAGATATTTATTGTTTTGCTAATCATTTTTCATATTCATTCCTTTTTATTCTTCTCAACTGACTCTTCATAAATATCAAAGTCTTCACTGATCATTAGAATTAAAAAGATAAAATTTACCAGTCACAAACTAATTTGTTGAAAGTAGCTTTAAATATCATGTATCTAGAATAATAAAATAAAAACAAACTGAAGTTATTATTATTATCAACAAATCAAAAAAAGGGACATGTAGATTACTTGTAATGAACGATTAATTGATATAAAGTGATTGTTTCAGGAAGAGAAACAATATAAATGAAGAGAAAGTAATGAACAGATTGTTACAAAATAAATGTCTGAACGTAATTTACAAATATTTTGATACTAGTTATCATATATGTACCAACTCTTTATCAACAAAAAAATGAAAAAGAAAAAAGAACACATTAATAAGATGCATTTATTTTATTATTCTTTTTTAAAAATTTAGAGTTATAAATATTAAATTATAATACATATTTTGTGAGAAGATTAATTTCTATCAACTTTTTTTATGAAAATGAAAATTATAAAGCAGAACATATGTGTTGTTCAATAAATTTTTTCATTCATTCATTCATTAAATCTTCTCAAACTAGAAAAATATAATTAATTGAGGATAGTTAACGAACATGGAAAATTGAAAAAATGAGCTTGATGAAAAAAAATTTTTTTTATACTTGGGGTATAGATATGTGGAGATTATCTCTGTATAAGATCTTTAGGACTTTTACTGTATTTCTAATCTACGATCAGACATCATGTGTTTTGAAAATGCATAATATTTTTCTACCAATTGTTAATTATTCATTTCTTTATCTATTTTTTTGTGTTTGACGCTAATAGATCGGCTTGGATGACAGAAACCCTTTTGACTGAGCATCTTATGGCAGGGGATCGGTCCCTTTCAAAGAAACATTATATTATTCCTAGATCAGTGTGCAGCCCATATCACACTTGAAAAATTATAGCCTCTACTACGCAATATTAAAGTATTTAAATTTTTCTATCTATATAATTCGAAATTCACTGTCATCAACTTGCAATTTTCACAGCTTGTATACCTACCCAGAAATTCAACTTCAGTTTTGCAACGAATTGATGCTTGCATAGTGAGGAAATTCAAGGCTCAGTATAATATAAGCTTGAATGAAACTAGAAGAAGCCGGATCAGTGAGGTTCCAGATTTGACCCGGAACCTGAATCTTGTGGATGCCCTCGAAAAGGCTTATGATATTTTGGAAAATTTCGGAACCGAAACAATACAAATAAAAGTCCTGTAAAGTGAGAAGAAATGAATTGAAATCCCCGCATTCCCCTCTTATATAGGGCGAATTTAGCTTAACTCTCATTCGTTAAATGTATGGACCAATCAGAATCGAGGAAAGCTCATGGGGACACAACAATAGAATACAAAAGATTAATTTTCAATTTTAAATAGACAGACATATAGATCTCATTTTTCTTTATATTCTGGTATATATTTTTTTCTTAAATTACACCAAGCAAAAAACTTTTTTGTTTGACATGATATAGTTTGAATAAGAACACCATCAGAAAGCTTGTGGAAAATTGATTTACCTCACAAATTTTCTATGTTCTATCCATCATACTGAGAATTCTATTGATTTTTGAAAATGTTTTGGATTTAGATATTAAAATTCAAACTCAAAATCCCAATCTTAAAAGTATTCATGATTCATTATTTCTCAATATGTCTAGTGTGCACATTAGTATTGGAAGTGACGTCTCTCTCCCATCTTTACCCATCACAAGACTTTAGCCATGGGTGACTTGCAGTCATTGTAATGCTTTTTTTCAATGTAATCGTTTTTCCTATCAGGTGTAACAAGTAGACGAATTTAACATTAATAATGTACTGTATTTTCTACTAAATCATTAATTCATGTACATTATTCGAGGATGTAATAATCTCGTATATGGTACATATTAGACCAATCAGAATACAAGGTTATCTTCAACAGAGGTTTCAAAAAGATACATAAGAAAATGCGATTCAAAAAAAATTCTTAGCACCAACAAATCGAAGCACAAGTGGATACAGCATCAACCGCAAACGGTCCAATCTTTACATCTACACAAAACCAAATCATTGCAATCAACAATAACGGCCTAGCAACTACGTTGGCTACAACCCAAACCTCAAAATGAGTTGATAATACAGGTAAAAACCCTGAAAGTAGAACAGATTAATATGCCTATTATATAGGGTTTTTTGGGGAGAAAACTAGTGTCGTTTCATTGGTCCCTATAGACCAATCAGAGCCGAGTATAAATTTTCGTAATTTTCTGAAGTCATTTTGATCTGCAAGATAAATCTTTTTACATGAATGAAAAGAGAATTTTTCGGGGTATCTCAAACATTAAAAATAATATTCCTATTTAACCGGTATGCATACAGATGTATCAGAAAGTAAAGTCTCGTGATCATATTCATCATCTCATGGAATATCATAACTGTACTTTTATGTATATGGGTTTATTACTTTATAAATTTAAGTTATTTATATTAACTAATCATATAAACTTTAATTTGATCACATCCTATGCAAGTAAAAATCATGTATTTTTTGACACTCTCAAATCTCACTTAATAAATAGAATATGAATTAAAAGTTGTTACATATGAAGTTGATAATTGCTAAATGTTTCATTTATCATTTGAAAAGCTTGAATTATTCATTAGGAGAGGATATACGAGTTGGAGTCATTTTACACTAAAATCAGAAATCTGCTAATAATTTTTAAACAACATCAAGGAATACAGTAGTAATTTTTTTAGTGAAAATCACTATTAAAATCCCCACAAATATGAAAAGAATAAATGGAGATGAAAAACGTGTTATCGAAAACCTCCTCCAAAGAAATCTCACTTTGAAAGAGATAGCGAATCATTGTAGGGTATCTCTAAAAACTGTAAGCAGAATTAAAAATGATAAGCACTCTCGTCGTGCTCCAGTCTCTGGTCGCCCGAAAAAGTTTTCCCTTCAAGAGGCTATACGACTTAAATCTATTGTGAAGAGAAATCATACTGAAACCATTCGCTCAATACAAAAGACTTACTATCCTGATGTTTGCTATTCGTAAGTACCTATTTTAATTCAATAAACAGAACTCTCCATACGACAATGAGCAGAATTGGAATAAGTCAAGTGAATGGAAGACAAGTCCCTAATCTTACTGAACGACACAAGAGAGAGAGGTTGGAATTCGCCTTGAACAACACTCGAATATTGGCTCGGAATGCATTTCACTAATTACTCAATGTTATCACTAGGTGTCAAACCCCTTTCAATATTAGTTATTAGGTAATCCAAGAAGTAAATTAAATATTAGAGCATATTTTTATCAATAGAAACCATAAATATGTAAAATCTGTTGATAAGTAAAGGATTGATATGAATAACCGCAGAGTCTGTGTGACCTTGAATCCTATTGGCTAGAATACCACGATAATAGAAAAAATACCAATTCAAAAATTATACTGGAAATTATGTTTTCAGGTGAAAAAATTAACAGAAATGTAATTTTTAAAAGAAATTTTTATCTATTTATTTACAGCTTAATAATATACTTCGAATAGCGAAACCATAATTTGGTTACTACTATTTAAAAAAATGCAATTGTAATTTGAAATTTTGTAAAGTTATACTCCTTCTTTCAAATTTAAATAAAACGTTATTGATGCAAAATAAGGTACTCTAATAATGAACCACTTGCGGAAAATTCATAATCTTCCAAATACCGAAAAAACTGTACATTTATTGTGTATTTTGAAAAAGTTATTATGTTATTTTCAGACTCTATATTTTTTTTAGGACTTTACTTTCTGATACAACTGTAGCAATGATGAAATCTCAAAGTAAAAAAGTAACACTGGAAAAAATTGAAAAATAACAGAAAAACTTTAAAAATAAAATAACAGAATACTGTAAAAAATATGAATGTGAATCTATAGAGATAAAGAAAAACGGAAAAACATATAACATATATTGTGAAAAAGGTTAAGACCAATAATTCCAGAATCATTGACAGTAGAGATTTTTGAAGATTTTCATAATATAAACCACATGGGAATAAATACATCAAGAAAATTTATAGCCGAAAGATATGTACGGCATAAGATGCATACACAAATTAAAGAACTTGTTCTATCATGCATTGGTTGTAAGAAAGGAAAGATTTTTAGACATACCAAATCTGAATTTCAAACATTTCCTGCTGTAAACAATACACTAGAGCATATACATATGGATATACTAACTGTTAAAGAATCACAAGGGTATAATAAAATCCTATGTATAATAGATAGAAAATCAAAACTAATACAATTAGAACCAATAAAAAATGAGAGTACCGAAGAAATATGGGAAACTTTCAGAAGAACATGGTGTAAGACAAAAGGATATCCTTTAGTAGTAACAAAAGAGAAAGTAAAAGCCTTTATGTCAAGAGAAACGGAAACGAAATTCAAAGAATATGAAATAGAACATAGATATGCAACAGCATATAATCCAATAAGTAATGGAATAATCGAAAGAAGAAATAGAATGATAAGAGGCTCATTATGTGCATCCGCAAATATGTATGATTGGTACAAAGCCTTGCCGGATATAGAATTATTATTAAATAATGCTCCATATACGGATTATACAAATGCAGAAAGAATCTTTGGAAAAAACTTTAGATTGCCAAATGAACTCTTAATAGAAAACAAAGAAAAAGTAGAACAAAATCAAGAAACAAAAAATTTATTCGAAACATTACAAATAATAAATACACCTGAATTCAGAAAAGACAGAATATACAATAACACTACTTATATTCCAAAAAATCTTTATGAATCCGAATATGTATTTATAACAAACGAAAACCCAAGTTCTAAAAAATATATAAGGTATAACGGACCATATAAGACCATCAAAATAGATAAAAAACATGTGTTCTTGATAATAAAAGATAAAGTAGAAAAAATCTGTATTGACAGAGTAAAACCAGCAATATTAAGAAAGAAAATAGAATTGGAAAATGTGAGTCAGAATTACAAACCTCCAGCGGAAATTCGGGAAACTTGCAACACAACACCTTATCAATATTATGATGACGATTATGATACGGATATCCAAGACAGCTACAAAGGAAACACGTCGGCCAAAGTGGAGAAGAACGTAGTTTTTAAGCCAATGGAACCCATCATCAGAGAATATGAGGTAATAAATAATGCAAATACACTACGAAGATCCGAAAGAATTAAAAGGAGACAACAAACGAAAAACTCCATCTAAAGAAAGGGGGAGATGTAGTGAATAGTGACTCACTCAACAAATAAATCCAAGTTAAGACAAGAATACGAAATAGACAATCATTAAGAAGATATAGAAAATTACAATTCATCCAAAAAGTTTGAAGAATAAAACAAAAATTAAGATTGTAAAAATTAAACTATGTCATAGAGATTGTTTATTTTAATTCAATAAATTAGAGTTTCAAAAAGCTGAAAAAGTGACTTAAGTAATCACTACTAAATGACTCAAGACGAAGTAATGCCAAAATCTTTGATGAAAAGAAAGAGAGTTGGGCTGTAGACACAAAACATATGTATTCAAGGATAGATTTATTCGTAATTAGGGTGGGCAGGGGAATCAGAATTCTGAATTTCGATTGAAATGATTTTTAACCTTCGGTTTATCTATCAAATCGGGATATAACTTCGTAATTAAACTATTCCTACAGTTTTAATTGTGGTTTATGAAAGATTTGACAATGTACATAACCTTTTTTTGCTCTTTCGAATGGTGCTACTCATATTATCTAAAAAAAATTTATAAAGAAGTTTTTTATTCAGTATGCTAGGAAAATTATTTTTAATGTTTGAGATACCCCGAAAAATTCTCTTTTCATTCATGTAAAAAGATTCATGTTGTTTGAGGAGAAAGACAAACTTAAAGAAATTTTTATAGAGAATAATTATCCGATAAAATTTGTGGAAAACGCTTTGAAAGAGAACATTAGTGAGGTTGAAGGGAAAGAAGTGGAGAACAAGATTGTTTACCTTCCTTTCAAAGGAGATGTTTTGGCGTCTACTACCCAACATAAAATTCAGCAATGGTACAACGTAACTTTCCCTAAAACAGAACTTAGATTCCATTTCAAATCCAGAAAATTATTCAACAATACAACTAAAGACAAACCTAATCCTTTGATAGTATCGAGTGTTGTCTACAAATTTAAATGGTTTTGCCAATCAAAATACATCGGTCACACAAAGAGGAGACTGGAGGACAGAGTGACAGAGCATTTGTACACAGGCGCAACGGCGATTAGGCAACATCTTAGGGATTGTGACGCAAAAGTTTCCCCTGAAAATTTTGAAATCATTTATAAGCAAACAGGACAGTCACAGCTCTAAAGACTGTTAAGGCAATTTTTATCCAGAAAGAACTTTGTGTTCAAAAAATTTTATTCATCCTTTAGTACTTCCAAAGCCGATTTTGAAACCGAATCAGATACAAGATATTATTAAATTGAAAGTGAGACAAAGAGCACCTTCATTGGATCGTAAGAAGACGCAAACTTTGATTACCTCGTTCTTAACACAATGATTGAATCAAGGTTTTATCTAACACGGTGCGGAATATCTTGAATTGTTAATTTGGAACTTTTAATGAAATTGGATATTAAAAAAATGTATAATTGTATAGTTAATCTGTTATTACTTACTATCTATTTTGTACACTAGTTATAATTGTATAGTACGAGAGAGAGATTTGCATGTATTGTGGGTGTTTGGTACTCACTCCTCAATAAAACTTCGTGAGGTAAGAGGACCCCATATGAATCATAGGTGATGAAAGGACTAACCAACCAAAACTGGACTTTGGAATGAACATTAAAATTTTGTATATACTGGCATGTAAAAGACAGAATAGTATGCCCGAAATAAAGTGCTTATCTCTTAACATTCTCTGGCATCTCCTTTCATTACTAAAAAGATTTATCTTACAGATCAAAAAGACTTCAGAAAATTACGAAAATATATACTCGACTCTGATTGGTCTATAGGGACCAATGAAACGACACTAGTCTTCTCCCCAAAAAACCCTATATAATAGGCAAACTATCTCGATTTATATTAATCTGTTCTACTTTCAGGGGTTTTGCCTGTACTTCCTCTTGTTGCAAAAGCCCAAATAAAACCATTAAAACTAGCCTACGCTCTACTGGCAACCGGGATCCAAATATGCGCTATGATGATCGGAAGAGAAATTTTTCACAACCAGAAGTGCAGAACCCCACAACTACGTGAAAAAGAAACCTCGCCATATCTCCTAAGCAACACAAAAAACAGGGAAACAGAGGAAAGGATTACCAACCGGTAATCAAAAAATAGATGTATTCCTCGCAGCCCGAAGACTATGAACACACTCAAATCCCATTGGTCAACTCCGGATAAATAAATGCTATTCCCTTAACCTGAATGTTCCCAACATTACTTCATGTATAGATATATATCGATAGTCGGTGTTTGGTCTGAAGAGAACTGACGAAAATAAAGCTTTATTCACCAAAACTATTCTTAACTCCAGCATGAAAATAATTTTGAACTTTATGAAGAATATTTTATGATTCTAAACTTATAAGGAAGTTTAGAGAAAACAAACGAATAATAAAAATGTAGAGATTACAGTGTATTAAACATTAAAACTACTAATTTTTGGCCACTGGTAATTTCTAAATCCACTTGATTGTTGAGTAATTGGAGATAAACGATAGCTTATCCGATTAAAACATTCAGAGATGAGAAGACAATATTCATCAAGTTTGATTAATTACCATTGACAACACATTAAGTTTAAAACGGAAGAATATTTTAGTGATAAACGTGATATTTTGGCGGCTCTCTTTATACTCTAACCCGGATTAGATATGGGAATTTTTGAGCATTTTTTTGGTTGGAATGATTTCTCATTTGAGAAACAAGGGATTAGGAGTTTCCTCTCTCGTTTCACTATCTGTATCTTGAGGAATGCATCGATTTTTAACTGCCTTTTGTAACTGGATCCTATTCTGTTTTGTTTAGTCATTGAGCATATTTCCCTTTTCTTGCTAATTACATTTTGGCTTGTGATCTGAGTATCAACTACTGTTGACATTTCTTTAATTAAATTTTTTTTAATAATAATAGTTTTATTTAACAATACATATGTTATATCTGTCAACATAAATAATTCTTCATATTATTCTTGAGTTCATTTTTTAATTTAGTCAAGCTTAGGTTTTTAATTGACTATTGAGATTTTTAAATATGTTTTTGCATTTATTAAATACTGCCAGCTTTTTTAGGTTGCCAAATTCTGGAATATTATATCGTTAGAGCTTACTATAGAGGATGATTTGATAAGAGTAATTGATTTCAGTTCTCTTCTAAACCTAGGAGAATTGTTCGGGGAGTTGAGTTCAGTTTGATGACTCGAAAATGCCAATTCTGAAATTTTTGCTGGAGCAGAACTCTGGTTATTAATGCGTTGATTATTGGCTACAGTCAACTTCTCATTAATTTCACTTTTATCCGTTTGAGTTGAGCTCAAGTGAGGAGGTGGAGGGATCTTCGGTTTCAAAAATTTTAAATTCTAGTCTTTATTGGACTTCACACCAGGAAGTGGTTTTAGCAAAAAGAGCTAAGATAGCAATCAGATGCACTAAATTTTAGTATCACTAGATTCAGCGAAAAATTCTGAGTCAATGGTTGGATTTTCAACTCTATATTTAAGAATTTAAATAAGGACTCACAAGTATCAGACTCCATCAATAACTTGCCTCAATAACTTCATTTTTATTAAGCTTGAGCTCCTCAACTTGTTCGTCAATACGGGCATTAAGACGTTGAAATCTATTGGCATAATCATAACCAATATTCGATGTGAGAGGCTGCCTTCTGCCAGTTATAAATGGTTCTAACGGAAACGTTATACTTATCCGCGATGATTTTTGGTGAATTCTTCGTCTCGTCCAATTCTTGAAGAATATCTAGCTTTTCAAGGTTCGTATAAGGCATCAGGAGATCAAAATAAATGTATGAAAGAGTTATTCTAAATAGTGATGTCAATGTGTATCCTTCTCTGTACAAGTTCCCCCAAATTTTAAGAGGGGAAGCATGGGAAAAAAGCGTGATACAAACAAGGTTTGACAAACAAGAAGGCATAACACAAGTATTGCAAACGGGGAGAGATTTAAGCTATGATTGACATCTTTTTACACATCAATGTACATCACACACACACCCACATTATACGAGCATTCAACAAGGGATGACACATCCTGTGATTGTGTATGATAGAGAAAAAAAGACTTTTTGAAATTATTAATCTCAATCATTTGAAATCTGAAACTGGTTTTAAAACTAAATTGTAGCCACAAATTCTTAAATATAGAGTTGAAAATCCAACCATTGACTCAGAATTTTTCGCTGAATCTAGTGATACTAAAATTTAGTGCATCTGATTGCTATCTTAGCTCTTTTTGCTAAAACCACTTCCTGGTGTGATATAAAGATATTTCGAAGTTTAAATTAATCAGAAATATAAGTTGAGATTATCTAGAAAATTTCAGTAATCTAGCATAAAATGAAAAATTCTTGAAACCCATCAAATTTGGTAATATTTTTTCGGAAGAATATTGCTTCGTTCTGATTGGTCGAAGAATAACGCAATTCTATTGGTCCAAATTGGAGTGAAAGTTACACTTCAATTTTCACACAAGTCGTGTCACTTTACACAGCTTTTACCTGTACTAATAAGAGGTGAGAAACCAATAATTTTAAATCTTCCTTTCAAAGGTGAAGCTTGTAGTAAGTAGTAAATTGTCGACTATCACTATGATGTTCAAAATTTTCCAACGGTCAATAAAATTACTCAATGGTCAAAACAAAGATCCTGAAGCTTATCTACCAATTCAGCGACAGTGCAGTTCATCTCAATGAAAAAGGGCGCAGATGAGTCAAACTTGAAATCCTTAAGCAAGTCGATCTAAGTGCCGAAAAATCAATGTTGAACAGCATTAAATAACGGAATTTAAGCCCAATCTTTGTGTGCAGAAGATATTAGCCCATATGCTTGGTTTCTAAGGTCGTGAAGTCCAATAAAGACTAGAATTTAAAATTTTTGAAACCGAAGATCCCTCCACCTCCTCACTTGAGCTCAACTCAAACGGATAAAAGTGAAATTAATGAGAAGTTGACTGTAGCCGATAATCAACGCATTAATAACCAGAGTTCTGCTCCAGCAAAAATTTCAGAATTGGCATTTTAGCTTTACACAGCTTTTACCTGTAAAACCTTTTCTTTTGCAGTGTTATTCTAAGCTGACTTGGGTACAGCCTGAAAAGAGAAGTTTTCAATAAGATGTACGCTAGTTTTCCTTTTTATATGATTTCAAAAATTAACAATTATTGATCAGTTTCATTGTAATAAATTTAAATTTGCCAATATGAATAAAAACAGCATTAGTACGGAAAAAGATTGATTTTAAATAATAGTTTAAACTTTATAATTTATTATCAAAAAAGATGCATGATGTTGAAAAACCTATCCTTGATAATAAAAAATATAAGTAATGTTTCTCAATCAACTCAAGGTTCATTAAATTGGATAATTCGCTGAATTGTCTTCTTATCTCTGATGATTTTTCAGAAGAACCTGTAAATGCAATGGTAATTTTCAAGTTTTTATTTCCTCAAGCAACGATGTCTAAATTGTTTATGCAGTTTCAAAAATAAAACTTATATAAACTCTTCGAAAAGCGTGAGTTCTTCGAATTCTAAAGAACCTTTTCTAGGTTACTACTAGCGCTGCTGTTTTATCAGTCAATATTGGATCCTTTTATGATCCACACGAATGTCAGGGCCTTTCGCATCTTTTAGAACACAGTAACTCAATTATTTTACATCTATTTTGAGTGTTATTCTGTGGAAGCAAGAAATATCCTAAAAACAATCATTTCTCTCATTATATATCAAAGAGAGGTGGATTTTCAAATGCTGTAACTAATTTCCTTACAACAACATATCACTACACTATCAACCCTTTACACTTTGAAAAGAGTTTGGATATATTTGCAAACTTTTTTCATAATCCTCTTTTACTTGAGTCTGCTGTTGACAATGAAATTCAATCTGTTGATAACGGTAAGATTCATAGATTTTATATATTCTCTAAGAGTATAACTTAGCCAAATCTAATGATTCAGTGCGCATAAATTGTCTAATTTTCACATTATTCACTAAGGAATGTTCATTCAACAAATTCAATTTAGGAAATAGAAAAAGCTTAATTGAAAACCCAAAGCAAAATGGAATCAGCCCATATAACCTACTGAGGAAACATTTCAACAGCTATTATTCAGCCTCTGGAATGAAATTGACCGTTCAATCATGTCGTAAATTTTTAAAATAATTTAAAATTTTTGTAAATACCTTAAGAGAAATCTTTTATTTATTTATTATGAATTACAAGCACAATTTCTTCGAATCAAAAATTAATATAAATTATTTAGAATTTAAGTGAATATTCAGAGATATGTCTTTCATTACAAACGCTTGTAACTCTTGAATCAAAATTTTGTAACTTTGTTTTATGTTATAGCCTGGCACTATATTTTACAAGATTCACTGGATTCCACAAGACTATCTTATGAGACCAAGTTGCAAGTTTGACTGACATTCAGATGTGTGTGCCTTTTATTTACTAGTTTAATAAGACTTAAAAACTTATGTCTCCTCGCCAAAAGAATCACATGAAACCTGAAAAGTACATAATATATTTTTCTTTACTAGTTTGTATTTGCTTATTTATTTTCAAAGCCGCTTACAATCCTTATCTTAGAGCTAAAAATATTATTCTTTAAAACGGAAGATGGTCAAGAAGGCATGTCCTTTTTTTAATTCCAATCACAGAATATAATTTGGAATATATAATAGGAATTTGTTTAATTTCAGGAAAAGAGATTATTTTTAGTCAACTCATTAAGAGATCAAATTTCTGGATATATAATGAAGCTCACTTTTTTTCAGATACATTAGAACATTTAGAAGAAATGGTTCGTGAATCTTTCTCAGATATTGAAAACCGAAATGTCAATCATCTTGAATGTCCAAAATATCCCAACTTCATAAACTATGAAAGATTCCATTCTCTCATCTATTATTATCCTCTGGGACAGGGTAAAAAATTGAATATGTATTGGATACTTCCACCACAGATACAAGATGTTTTGTAAGTCACTAGCTTCTCTAGAAAATAACAAATATAGGGTTGCAGGACCTACTCTTATATCACAGTTGATGAATGTTGAGGAACGAGGATGCTTGAAAAGATTTCTTTCTGAAAAGTATGTTAAAGCATGAAAAAAGGTTTCATCATATATATAATTTTAGTCATATATTTATAGAATGTATTTATACAACGGGATAATCTACAATATTATTCGAAAAATTTATACACTTAGCAAAAACACAAAGACTTAAAAATAAATACATTCTCGATTTTTATTGGTCTAAATTGTCAATGATGTTTTTTTTAAATTGAATTCACTTAAATCGTATGTTTAAATCTTGACAATTGAAAATAAGAAATATTTAACTCAATAAACTAAGATAGTAATGAAGCCCATCAAATATAATAATTATTAAAATACATTACCAAATAAGATGTTCCTGTGTCATATATCATAAAGTAACTAGAATGAAATATTTCTAGGTTAACCTTTGTAATTATAGGTGCTGTACCATTCATTTATTATTAAAATATTTTTCAATATTAATTTAGGAAAATATGTTACAGTAAAAATATTTCTATTGAAACATCTTATTTTTATTGAAACACGAATATTTACTCCCTAATTAAGTATTATTTATCTCGACCTATCTAAATGTATAGAAATCACTTGCTGCATTCTGATGGGTCGAGATCAATAATACTTAATTAGGGTAAAATATTCGTGTTTCAATAAAAATGAGATGAAATGAAAATTTAACAATTCATATGTTCTGCTTTACAATTATCATTTTCATATAAAAAATAGTTGTTATGTACAATTATAAGTAAGGGTTTAGAAAAATAAATAATGAAGATATATATAAAAACAGAAATAATCAAAATAGTTTAGAAAAAATCTTTGCAAATCTGAATCCATTCTTTGAAATAATATATATAGAGTTATCAGTAACGATTCTTCAAGTATTTTTTCAGTCACAATAGAAAAATAACTTAGGGAAATCAAGATACTTTATCTAATTTCTTCAGAGTTCTAGTTTCATTCAGTATCATTGAAAGGACGTAATGTCACCAGTGTTGCATTCAAATAATAGTCTTTTTTTATCTTTTAGTTTTTTTTCTCAACCAGTCGATCTCTATTCATACATATTTATAATTTCAATTTTTTATAATAGGACCTAGTCCTGCAGGGACATTTTCTAGCTAATTTCTAGCTTAGAAATCAGTATTTATTCTGTGATATCTTTGTTGAATAATAAAGAGTAATTATGTAATCAGTAATCACTATAGATTTCACTTCCTGCTGTAATAAATATGATCCAACAGGTGAGCTTTAGACTTAAGAAGATTTCTTTTTTCAACTAAATGGAGACATATTTTCTGATATGGGTTGACAGGCTTCAAGTGATCTAAATGATTCTAGAATGTGAATAAGTTAGTAAAGCGTCAGAATTTCATAAGAAATAGTTTAAATTGTGATTTAGTATACTTGTTTAACTCATTATTTCTAGATATGTATACATCTTTCATAGTTAAGGAAATAAGTAATAATTTTTTTTTGGTTCTAGTTAATGAATTTCGAGTTAATTTCTCTTTTGAATTCAAATAAACTCATTCTTTTTATAATATTAGGTAATTTTTCAAATAAATTTTTGCTTCTATTGAAGATTGCAAGATTCTTGATCTCTCCTTGTACTCTGTATCGATCACGGAGTCCAGGAAGACTTTGAGGAGTAATGCACTTTTTGATGAGAAGAAGGCTTTTGATGTCTCTTCTAACCATAATTGATTCAGATGGTAGACTGAGTTTTTTGATGACATAACTATCATTAATTTGGAGAAACTTTCATGCAATTTAATTGCACTAAACATGAATAATAACACTGGTATCATTCGCTTATACCAAAGAGTTGGTCTTATTGCCGAGCAGATCTCTCATTCCTGTTCCGGAGAATCAAGATTTCTGTATCTCCAGAAACTAAAACTTGTAAAGGATGGTTATTGTTTTTAAGAATCTATCTTTGTTCAACTTTAATCTAATTGATTCAGATGGTAGACTGAGTTTTTTCCTGTATGGCTCAGAGAGTTTACGTCGGAAAATTTTTGCAACTTTCTGAAGCTTCATAGACCATTCAGGTTTTTCAGGATTCCAGCATCCTGCACAAAATTCAACAACAGATCGTGCCATCATTTTGAAGAGAAAAACTTTCATGAAGTCATTTTTTATGCATTTCTGAATTTGCATACATCTCGATATGAAGGATCTATGAATATCTTTATAATGATCTGTAAAGTCAAAAAAATTATTATATTTAACTCCCAAATCACGAATTGTGAATTTAGGATCGATTTTTTTTTCATTTACAAGTATATTTTCTTGTAATGGGATCGTAGTAAAAGGTGTTGTGTAGAAAGTTTTACTTTCATTGATGCTAAGCCCGAAGGCTTTTAAATCATTTGAAAGATTTTTTAGAGATGTGTTAATGAATTCAACATCAATAGAATCATCAAAGCTATAGATAATCTTCATATCATCAGCATATTTGAAGATCTTAGCTCCAGTGACATTTATTTGAGAGAAGACAATATTAAATAATAGAGGACCTACTCTGGAGCCTTGTGGGACACCAGATGTAATTAATTGAGGTAATGAATCTCTGTTTTCGAAGGACACATATTGCTTGCGTTTCGTTAGATATATTTTAAGCATTTCTAGGAGATGTGAACATACTCCGTAGTGATGACAGATTTCGATAATTTTGTGAATATAAATTTTGTCAAATGCTTTAGACAAGTCAATATATATTACAACAGATTTATTTTTATTTTTGTTAAGAATTGAGACATAATTCAAGAAATTGAAAATATTAGTCTCACAGGATTTGCCTTTACAGAATCCATGTTGATCAGGATCTATTTTCTGTATGTCAATTGTACCAAGGATTTTGATAAAAAGAATTGAGTCAATGATTTTCATAAGGGTGTTTTGTAGAGTTATAGGTCTAAATTCATCACTATTAGGTTTAGGAATAGGAATAACTTTGGCGAGTAACATATAATCAGGAATTATATCATTAAAAAATAATTGTTGAAAAATTTTGTAAAAACTATGAATAAAATTTATGTGACTACTTGTAAGTATATTGACACTAATTTTATAAAAATCTTTAGTGTTTTTATTTTTGAGTTTTTTTAATAATTTGTTAAATTCAGAAAAACTCATAAAGGTATTATTATGATAATCAGAGCAAGAATCACAGTGGGTAAATGCTTGGGTGTTTATAGGAAAAGAATTGTTGAAAGTTGACATGAATATATTTTGTAAGGCTTCACATGTCATATTAGTTTTGTTATTATTCTCCACATTTTTCTTATTTGAGAATTTAAAATATTTATTTAGATAGAAATACCCTTGTTTGGGTCTAGTCTTTATATGGTCTCTAAGTTTCTTTTCAATTCTATCATATTCAAGATTGTAGAGTTCCTTGATCTGATTGTGTGTATTCTCTATCATTTCAATAGATCGAGACATAGACAGGCATTTAATGAGCTTATTTTTAAGAGTGATGTGTTTCTTGTGAACTAAGTTATCAAGATTAACTCTTTCTTTTTTAATTGTAGACAACGAGTAAATTCTGGTATATTGTTCAAGAAAATTACTAGCATTTAGTAGGTTTTCATTAATATTCGAGACAGCTTTTATCATGTTAAAATCTGTAAACTCGAAGTGTTTGTTGGTATCAGTTTTATGTTTAAAGATTTCGACATTAGAAAAGGTTAATTTGGCAAAAACTCCTAAGTGATCTTTACTTGGGAAAATATTTTAAACATCAAATTCAAAAGGTATTTTTTTCAATTAGTATGCAATCAAGTATGTTGTTTTGTCTAGTGGGGATATTGATTATTTGGTTTAATCCTAAATTAAATAAATATGATCCTAAATGAGTCTTGGGATGAATCCAGTCTTCATGTGGAAGATTGAGATCACCAAGTATGATGAGTTCAGTCTCCATATATCTATCAATTATATCATCAATATGACACATTAGGATAGAGTCATCAGTGGTAGTGTTGTTAGGTCTTCTATAAAGGACTATATTTATTGTTTTCGTGTCGGACAGTTTAATAACACAGTTTAAGAGCTCTATGTCTATATAAATAAAGGTCTAGATAATAACAAAAATGAAATGAATGAAGAGAATAAAGATATAACAATAGGGATGTATCATTTTTTCTTGACCAAAAACTAGTACCAACTAGAGGAATTAGATGCTAATTAAAATGGAAAATATAAACTTCCATTAAATTTCAAAAATTCTCCGTTGTGGTATTCAACTTTTAGTTTCAGAACTCTTCAAGAATTTTGATTGGTTGAAAAGAGTGAAATCACACGCTGATTGGTTTTAATTGAAGGTTATTTCTTCTCAACCAATCAAGATGCTTGAAGAATTCAAATTTCTTCTGAAACTAAAAATTGAATACCACAACGGAGAATTTTCGAAACGTAATGGAAGTTTATTTTTTTCATTTTAAATAGCATCTAATTCCTCTAGATGGTATTAGTTTTTGGTCAAGTTGTGTATTAGAGAAAAATGGGGTATCCCTAATATAACAATCAATCCCTAACCCCAAACCAGAAACACACCGAGGAAAAGAAATCTAGCCATAGGTAACCAAGATCAATAGAATATAACGAAATATTAGGTTGAGCAAAAAGTAATGGGACTGGATTTAATTAAGACATATATTTACACAATATAGAAACATGATATAATATCATCAATGGAAGTAGTTTCCTGATGAATTAAGACATTTCTACCATCGAATCGGCAGTTTTTTGATCCCATCGCTATAGAATTCTTCAGATTTTGATGCAAAAAAGTCATCCAGTCCAATTCTGACCTCTTCTTTTGATCTGAAAATTTTACCTTTAAAGAAATGCTGAAGAGATCTAAAAAGGTGATAATCCGATGGAGCGAGATCAGGACTATAAGGTGGATGATCAATCAAATCGAAATTCTCTTCTTCGAAAAATTTTTTCACATCTTTTCCAAGATGAGGTCTTGCATTGTCTTGCAAAAATGTGACTCTACCAAATTTTGGGTATTTTTGTCTGAGTTTCGCAACCATTTCCTTCAGATAAGACAAATATCTTCCAGCATTGACTGTCTGGCCATTAGAAGTTCATAGTGAACAATGTCCTTTCATTGTCCAAAAAACTGTCAGCATTACCTTTATGGCAAATCGATTTTGCGTCGGTTGGGTGACATGTTCTCCGACTCGTTTCCATGATCTCTTGCGACTTTGGTCACTCAACGAAACACTGTAGAACGTTTTACTCGATCTCCAAAAACTGAATTAAGCTTTTTCAACGTTTCTGCTGGTCCTGTTCCAAGACAACTCATATGAAATTATCTTGCGAAAATCTTTAGTATCAAAATTATCTAATAAATTCATGCTTATAAATTTTTGGAATAAAATTTTTAGATAAACAAAAAGAAGAAAAAATTTCCAATTTATTGGTGCCCATATTGTTTTAAATAATATTTGATTTGATAGAGAAATTTTTGATTAAAGTCAAAATCCCATTACTTTTCGCTCAACCTAATACTTCTCCCAAAAATTAACTCTACAAATGTGTAAGACCACAGGAATCTATTCAAAAACTCACACAACCCCCAGACAAATATACAAGTATACCCACGCACAGTCTCACTCATCCCTCATTACATGCACATTACGATTAACATAAAATATCAAAAACAAGTAATACTTAGAGGAGGTGAACAAGAAGAGGGGCCAATCAGATTCATTATTTTTAAATAAAGTATTTTTTAATTTGGCATGTAAAAGCTGATGGGTATGCCCCAAAATAAAGAGCTATTCTTTAATAAACTTAGCAGCGCCTTTCTTCATGAATTTTACTACTCCTCAGGTTAAATCAGAGGTCACACAACACCTCTCTGTCAATTATACTAGCTATTTATAAACAAATCGGTACATAAAAACAAACTGAATCTAAGGTTACACATTCATATTTCGATAGAGATGTCGATTTAAAAAAGGGTCTTGCTCAAAAAATTGTAATGGGGGGTTTTTTTCCCGATAAAGAAAAATTCCATGTTCCTTTAATCTAGAAAATGATGGCCATTTCTTTTTAATTTCATATTCTTCTCTCCTCCTATCTGAAAGAACTCCAAATGAATCAGTTTATAAAATTTTTCATGAAATTATTAAACAGATTTTTCTAAATTATAATTGAAAAAATATATTTTGTTAATGAAAATCTTCATTAAACACAAGTGACTAATTTTTCCGAGAACTTTTCACACAACCTAATAATTTATTAATTATTGATGGTCTTCACTACAATAATTAAGTTAAATATTGATTCTTATTTTATTGGTTAATTTCAACACTTTTTGGAAGTTTTATACAAAAATTTCAGAAACCTATGGAAAATCGGAAAAAGATAAGGTCAGATAAATTCTTCTATAAGTAATTTGATAGATTGGTCAATTTCAAAAATGATCTACAGAATGATCATCTTCAAGATGCTCTTTTACTGCTGACCCTTTGTTCCCTTATGTCAGATTCATCTTGAACCTTACTTTCGCAGCTCTCACTGTTTGTCCAACATGCGATGCACCACATTTGGATTACCCATCGCGACTCCATCAATCTGTTTGTAGTAACTGCTTACAAAATTTGAAATCAATATTTTGGACAGTTATCATAATCAGGTCAGAAATATCGTTAGGAGGAATTCTGCAAATAGATGGAAATGTGTCATTTTTCAATGATAAATTCAACCGTTTCTCTTAATGACATATTTGTAAACAATGAACTGACATCAAAGGACATCATTTTGGGCCTGATTTAATTCGCTGTATAATCATCAATGTAACCTTTCTCCAGCAAACAGTTTATTTTCTTGAAAACAGCTTTCTGGAATCCTTTGTCTTGGCTTTCTCTGAATCGGCAGAGCTAAATCTGGTTCAAAACGAAATAATTATTTTGCCAGCTGCTATCCATGTTGATAGTTTTTGCTAAGTGATAATGAAAGTAAGAATATGCAAATTTTGATATCAATAGCAAGATTTTGGGTGATTTCAAACTCTTGATAGATATTATCTAAATCCTTGAAACTCAAATTTTTACTTCAAGTATCTATTATAATCAAAAATATTCATTTCAGTAATCTTATATTAAATATGGACTGTGGATTTAAAACATCCGACTGTTCAACATTCAATCAATACTATCTTCTTTATAAAATATGGATACATTTCACAGACGAAGGATTTGAAAAATGGAAAGAGGTAAGACTTTAGAATATTTTTGAATCAATAATAAAAAATACGAATACTGCCGAGAATCCACTTAAATTCATATTTAAAGGATAATATTGTTGGACTTCATCGAAAATATTACTATCATTCAGTTCTGAACTCATGGGGAAGGTTCGAAAAAACAGATGTATGTTATAGTGATTAACGTTATATTTCGCCACGTATCTTCAGACCAAGTTGATCGAAGTGCCCCCTGTCGTGTGAGAAAATCCATGCTGAACAGCGCAGAAAGTTCATAAGGTTCAGAGGTGGCAATAATTGAAACTCAAGAGAAGTCAACAATAGTGGATAATCAAATTACAAGCCAACCTGCAATTAGCGAGAAATGGAAGAACGAAAAACGCCCAGTGAATAAACGAAAGAGAAGAGGTCAGTTACAAATCGATGCAAACAGAGAAATGAGAAGTGACTCCCCCCCCCCTGTTTCGTTAAACAATCAGAACAAAGAATGGAAGTTCACAAAAATTTCGAATTGTGGTAGTATTTAATGTCAACCAGGGTAGAGTCTAAAGATACGTGGCGAAATATAACGTTAATCACTATAACATACGTCTGTTTTCTCTAACCTTTCCCATGAGTTCAAAACCGAATAATAGTGAAATCATATTGAAATAGAAAAAAAAGATATTAAGGTAAAAGCTCCGATTCGTAGATGCTATGAATTATTTTTTGAATCGCATTTTGTTATATACCTTTTTGGAACCTCTGTTGAAGATAATCTTGTATTCTGACTGGTCTAATATGTATGATATATGATTATGTATGCCTAGGTTTATTGTATCCTGAAATAATGTACATGTCATAATGAAGTAATGATTTAGTAGAAAATACAATACATTATTAATGTTAAATTCGTCTACTTGTGACACCTGAAAAGGAATAGAAAAACACGATTAAATTTAAAAAATGCATTAAAATGCCTGCAAGTCACCTTTAACCTCCCCATGACCAGAGTCATGTAATTCAGAAGTCTTGTTTTATCATCCCTTGAAATTCATCTCTTGTTAAATAAACACAAATTAAGGGGGCCTATTTTTCATATTAAATAACATCTTTTTTCAGTGGACCAAAGGGGGCTGCAATAACAATATACTTGAGAAAAGAAAATGCTTTTTTATTCATCAAAATCAAAGATATCATTTTCATTGTCGATGAACTGATTTGTAAATTCTAGACGATTTATCCGAGCTGCTGATCCCTTTCTATTATCATTTATCAAATATTTTCTGACCAGGCGTAGTTCTTCTCATTTCTTCTTCCTGATTCCGATATGTAGGGATGAGTTTGGAATGTTTCCAACCTTTAACTATTGTTTCGGTTCCGAAATTTTCCAAAATATCATAAGCTTTTTCGAGGGCATCCGCAAGATTCAGGTTCCGGGTCGAATCTAGAACCTCACTGATCCGGCTTCTTCTAGTTTCATTCAAGCTTATATTATACTGGGCCTTGAATTTCCTCACTATGCTAGCATCAATTGGTTGCAACACTGAAGTTGAATTTTTTGGTAGGTATACAAGCTGTGAAAATTTAAGTTAGTGACATTGATTTCGAATTATAGATAAACAAATTTAAATACTTTAATGTTGCGTAGTTGAGGCTGTAATTTTACATGTGTGCTATGGGCTGCACATTGATCAAGGAATAATATTATTTTTCTTTGGCTTAGCAGTCTCTTTCTTGAAATGGACCGATCCCATGCCTTGAGGTACTCAGTGAAAAGTGTTTCTGTCATCCATGCCGATCTATTAGCGTCTCTTTGATATTTGATCCGTCTTCTCAGATCTAGCCTATTCCGTAGACATCTGGGATTGTCAGATTTCCCAATAACCCAAAGTCTCCTTCTATCACCAACAGCATAACAGGTAAAAATGATCGTTAATCGTATTTTCGACCTCTTGGCTCCAGATAAAGTCTTAATACCTTGAAATGTAATACCAATTAGACAGTGGTATTAATTGAATAAAATTTATGTTTACCTTTTCTTGCAATGAATTTTGATGAGTAACTGAAAAGCGTCCAGCCTGCTTCATCAATATTTCATAATTGGCTAGGACTGTATCCCCGAGTTATCTCCGGAAGTTGTAGGAGAAATTGTTCAATTTCTTCCTCTGGAGCGTTATGTTTTTCGCTACATACCTTGAAGATGAATTTATATTTAAATTAATTAAATTAAATATTTAATAAATTACTTTTCGTAAGACAAGTCTGTGTCTGTCTTTAAATCTTTCATAAAACGACTTTGAGTATTTAAAATTATTATTTCCTATTGTCGTTGCAACTCTATTACCTATTTCTTCCAATTCTATGTTGTCGATCATTTTTTTGGACACTCTTCAAAAGCTTGGAAAATACTCCTCGATAGAAAGCTCTCTTCTCGGACTGAGACGACGTTAGAATTATCAGAAAAGGGGAGGCGGATAGCATCTCTCACTATTCTCCGAATATTTTGTAGTGAACATTTGAAAGCATAACCTAACCGTGCTTTTTCTATTCCGTCTAGATGAAGAGTTAGAATTTGAGTCCTCTGATGAACAGTCAAACACTTTCTTCTAAACTATATACGTAAAATTAAGACATGAAGAAATTCTGAAAAATGCAAAACTTACATGCAATTTATAGAAAGAAAAGAATTTATCAACTAAATTTTCCACATCTGGATAGTGGACTTTTCTAATCCAGTTTATGACGAATGCATCTTTCCAAAAACCCATGATTCGCAAATTGGTGCATATTGACCTCAGCAATTCTTGAATACGCTCCCAATTTTCGTTGGAATAGAACATATCATTTGTGAATTTCATAGTCAGTACCTTTTTAATAAAGTCGGTGTTTGTTTCTGGTAAATAACCGTTTAGCACTTCTTGATCAAATGAGGCAATATGACGAGTTTCCACAAAAGGTCACTGGGTTGTTAAAATGATCTAATTTTAAAAGTTTTATAAAATGAATCAATTGAAGATAAGGCTGTAGAAACTAACTTTAAATTTAGATAGAACTGACTGGCATCTTAACATTTCCAATCCTTAAATGATAATTATAATTATAGTATATTTTGGTAACATATGTAACAATGGAAATGTAATGTTGCAAACTTGGCAAATGACACCCAATGACACTTGGTATCTAGATGAGTCACGTGAAATCTATTCATAGAGGAGTATAGCACCTATGAAGGGCTATCTAATCAAAATGATTTTTTATATTAATCTAATTTGTAATGTACCTATAATGGCATGTAAAGACTAATGAGTATGCCTGAAATATAGCGCTTATCTCTTACAAAATCAGGCACCGCCTTTCTTTCTCTCTCCATAGTTCTTGTTTGAAGCGATAATCCACGAATCGTGATTTATTTGTGCTCGAAGATCCCTGAGGAAGACCAATAAATATTTATATGTAGAATTGATATTCATATTGAAAACTGAAGCAATTGGTAAATTTTTGGCATTCGTTAATGCAAACGAAAATGCGGTACGAATTGACAAACTCGCAAGTCGAAAAATTACCAAGAATTGTTCCTTTTTCAGAAAGATTTCTGGCTTGAAATAATGAATATGATCTGGGGAAATATCCTCAGGGGCCCCGAAATCTCTAACAAGTTTAAGTATCGAAACATGAGCCTAAATAAAAAAAACTTAGAAAACTTGAATAAAATTGAAGTTATAATTTCAAAACTTACGTTATAAGAGCGAATTTGGTGTAAATCCCTCATCTTGTCGATGTAATGAGGACTACCAGGAACACTGTTCAAGTTAAGAGCATGACACCATCAATAATTTCCTGAATTTTTTTATCAGTTATTATTTGCATATCTTCCTTCAATCTGTTTATTTGATCGGCAATTCTCTCTCGTAACCTTTCGTATCTTGCACTGTAGTCATAGTTGTGGTTCACATGCAACGAACTTTTGTTACGAACCCAATTTTTTATTGTTGAAATCGTAACTTTATATCGAGTACTAAAGTACTTTGTCCCATGTATCGAGTTTTCAAACTCTTCAACAATAGCTAGCTTCTGTTCATTCGTGTATTTCATGATTGAAAAATGAATCAAGAGTTAGGATACTTATTAGAGGTTCGAGCAATTTGATTGGACTATAAGAGTCGTACTATATCAATAGAACTATTTTTAGATAATCTACAATATATTGATCATTTACATGTTTATTGAGTTGTGAATAACATTCACATTGGTGTCATTTCTTGTTCCCTCCCCATCCTAAAAATATTTACATTTTAGTGGAAATTTATGCTTATCTATCGAACCCCCTCATGGAGTTAGCTTGAAAAAAGATCTTGATAAAACAATGTTCTGATAAAAAAACATTTTCTTTTCTCAAGTATATTGTTATTGCAGCCCCCTTTGGTCCACTGAAAAAAGATGTTATTTAATATGAAAAATAGGCCCCCTTAATTTGTGTTTATTTAACAAGAGATGAATTTCAAGGGATGATAAAACAAGACTTCTGAATTACATGACTCTGGTCATGGGGAGGTTAAAGGTGACTTGCAGGCATTTTAATGCATTTTTTAAATTTAATCGTGTTTTTCTATTCCTTTTCAGGTGTCACAAGTAGACGAATTTAACATTAATAATGTATTGTATTTTCTACTAAATCATTACTTCATTATGACATGTACATTATTTCAGGATACAATAAACCTAGGCATACATAATCATATATCATACATATTAGACCAGTCAGAATACAAGATTATCTTCAACAGAGGTTCCAAAAAGGTATATAACAAAATGCGATTCAAAAAATAATTCATAGCATCTACGAATCGAAGCTTTTACCTGTATTAAAACGAAATTTACATTTCTTAAAGGACCAAACTGAAGAAAACTTCAAAACTCTCCAATAAATAGCAACTATGGAGAGAAAAGTGAAAAATCTCACCTCGGTCAAGGTAATTGAAGATTATAGGAATGGTTTTCCTGAACGCATAGATTAGGTTTGTATTGATTGAAAAAGAATTTCTCCTTTACTCATACATCTTTACTATTACCCCAAGGATTTTTGGAATCCACTGGAATTTATCAACTAATATTCTCTTGAGTATACTCTTGATGAATCAAACTGAAAAACCTGAAAAAATACAATTTTCATTTTTATATTATTATAATGTTGATCGATGAGATTATCAAGTCTTCTTCTACTGAAACCATTTCTTTTGAAGTTAAGCTGCATGAAAATAAGAGTTTCATCCACCTCCTCTGTTTCAACACCTTCATCTATAACCATACGTTGATTTATGCATTTGGCTGGATAACAATTTTCCACCAAACATGACTCCAATAACTATATATTATAAAATTATTGCTGTTGAAATATTCGGAGAGATCAAAAACCCTGAAAACATCTTAAAATTTAGATAAATTTGATGGAAAAAAATTAAATTTTTTTTTAAATCTAGGTTATCGCCTACACTTTCAACTATATCGATATTGTAAAAGGAATGATTAGACGTTCAATAGAATCAGGCGAAAATGAGACAGATCCTCTGAATAAATTCATCAAGCGTCTCAAGGATAATGCAGATGTATCTTTCAAATATATGAATGAAACCTCATCTGAGGAAAATGTGATTAGCTTAAATTCTAGAATGCACTTATTACTGGAGGGATGCTACTCAAAAATTTATACAGCCTTTAATACTTTTTTAGAATTTGATAAAAAAGTAAATAATTCTCGATAATTATTATCTCTAATAATACAAAGAATTTTATTTTTTCTACAACTTTTGCATGTAGTTTTTAGAGAAAAAGTAGAACAAACTGCTAGATAATTGTTCTATATTCTCACAAGTTTCTGAAAATTATGACATATTTTAAGTATTCATGGTTAGAAGTAAAAATCTGAATATTTCCACATTACACATACAGATTTAACATGAAACCCAATACTGACTATCACTGATACAAAATATTTAAACCAAATAAGTTACTTTTATTCCGCGAATCAATTATGAAACCATAATTATTTCTAATTATTTAAAAAAGAAAGCTTTAGAATTGATGGAGGATTACATGAAACCTGAGAAAGCTTGTTTTATTCTACAATCTCAAGAGTTCAACGTAGACTCCTCTTGGGAGACAGAAACATGGTTTGAATCAAAATATAAGATCAATGGTGAGTTTCATATTTCCGTAACAAGTGTGAAAATTTAAGCCTGTCAACACTAAATTAGATCAATTTAATACTTTAATTTGCAGATATCAAAGAAGGTGAGTAAGTTTGAAATTCCCAAATTTTCTAGTAACTTATTTGACGAGGTCTTAAATTAGATTATAGAAAAAATTTTAAGATGATGATCATGATAGCTTGAATGATTATTTTCCAATACATTAGAATAATCGTTCATATTGGGCTGGCAAGATATTTGTTTTTCAATTTCATCCCTAAAACGTTTATATTACTTATTTGAATTCATTTATCCATCGAATAGATTTGAAAGAAATTTTAAAGCTCTGTGCTAATGAACACTTCAAGGTGAATTTAAGGATTCCAACAACCAATAAATTCTTCCGTAAGTTTCGATGAATTGACTTTTACGTATAGCTCAAAACTTTATAATTTTTTCATCTACTAATGACAATAGAATACCAATTAGCTTAAAAAATGAGTTAAATCCGGAATTCAGACAATATGGAGCAATATGGTACAAACAAAATACAAAATTCAAGCAACCAAAGGCTACGTATCGAATCCACTTGTGGAATCCATCTTTTTACAACAATTTAAAATTGTTAGTGTATCTGTTAACTTACTAACTTGTTTTTCTCATTTAGCTATATTTGCATGAATATTTTCACTGATTATGTAACGGAACAAATGCGAACTGATCTGAACAACCTGAGTGAAATTGATATAAAGTAAGTTTCTAACCAATCAGAGTCCAGGTGACTTTGGGTATTTTATTGTTTTATTTGATAATTATCAGCCAATAATGATATACGACTTTTATTTCGTCTTTGATTGGTTTTAAATTTTGAAATGAAAACTAATTTAGAAAATTAGAATAGGTCCGGATCTCTAATACATATTCATTTGGTCTGGTTATTCTTTGTATTTCAAAGTGAAATTTCTTCGAGGAGTGGGCCTCATAAATAAAAACTAATATTTTTAAATTTTCTCAGCTATCAAATAACCTCAAGCCTAAACGGTGTCACTATTAATGTTAATGGGTTCTCAGATTGTCTCCCAAAAGTGATGGAATATCTACTTGATCTCATGATAACAGAGTTGTCTTTTGAATCTAGCGAAAAAAATTATGAAAATGATTTCTGCCCAATTGAAATTACTCAAAAAGAATTTGAGAATCGAAAAGAAAGTATTCGACAGCATTTGATCACAGAAATCTTGGATACTATGGCGTTGACAGAGTTTGTAACCTTCACTATACATTTTAATCAATCTATATACTAATTGATAATATTTATAGAAATATTCGATCATGTCTAACTGGAAAGAATATCACATATTCTGAATTTGTTAGGACACTTGAAAGTATAACAAAAGAGGATATCTTGTTATGTCAAAAAGATTTTTTTTCAGAATTATATGTTACATCATTCTTTAATGGTAATATCTCGAAAGAAGTAAGCTTGCTAATGTTTATTTTACACAACACATTTAAATGAGAAAATATCATATTGCTTTTTTAATGAGTTTTTGGTGACAAGGGATACTTAAGTCTTTCAGTATCTCTATACCTTTTACAGACGAAAATGATACTTTTCTTTACACAAATTGACACCAATTTAAATTCATTATAGGAATATATATAATTATGTACAAAAAGCCTAATGTAATTGAGTGAAGTTTCATATACAATGTGTATATGCAGATGTACATTTAATACATTTTTCGCATGCTATAATTAAGAAAAAATACAATTCAAAAAGAGACTTTTAAAATTCATTATGAGACTCTTTATTCCTTTAAATCTTGTTTATATATCATCACAGGGATATACTTCTCAATGTGTCTTGTACAATTAGCTATTGAGTAGGAGGAAACTTGATTTTGGCATTATTTGCTGCTCTCATTTGGATCCCCTTACTCTCGGTCCTAGGTTCAAACCCTCCCACACCGGGCACATTGAACACTCTTTATCTGTTCTCTTATTTGTACAGTCATTAATCTTTATAATTCTTTAATAAATAAAAATGTTCGATTTCAAAAAAAAATCCAAGATTCTCATATTCAACTCAGACTTGGGGATGTCTCTTCCAGTTCTTGAATATTCAAGAATTTTTTGTTTTTTTCTCGTCACAACAATCTTTCAATTTGGAATGGAATCTTTCAATGGGTTATTATTTTTCACAATATAAACTCTTTCTTCAGTATTTCCTTCCCACTCTTGAAAGATTTTTTTCTCGATTACTGTTGACCCAGCAATGCTGTTGATTTTGACAAATTTGATAATTTGGTATATTCAAGCCAATTACAATCCTCACGATAGAGCACTAGGACTCTTTTTCTAATGCATTCATCATGTTTAGGCATTACTCGATAGATAATGAATATGAAATCAAAGAGACGTTAAAAATTAATTTAACGAGTAATGTTCCTACCCCTAAATTTATAACCAATACAAATCATTTTACATTTGACCTTAAAACTTTAACATAACCCTTGAAAACCAACCCCTTTTTATATGTCCCATATTGAATTTTAATTGGTGTCAATTTGGGTTCAGAAATGTATCATTTTCGTCTGTAAAAGGTATAATTGGATGCGGAGAAGTCCTACATCTTTCCTTAGAAATAATTTATAAGCTAGTGAAGAAACAATCAAACATGTATGGCAGGCATATAGGTGTTTCGTCTTCATTCGTCTTGATTAGATCGTAAATATTAATCTCACTTATTAAATCTTCATTGATCTCATTTTTTTCGAACTTGGAATATTGTTCATAAGGATCATTATTAAAATCTCCTTGTTCATCATCATCGACTTGAGGCTTTGAATTTTCAAATAGGTAAGAAAAATTATCCCGCATGAAAGAAATGATATCGTCTTTAGTTATCTCGATTCTTTTGCTTTTTGCCCCTGGATTAAAATATTGTGCAGCTTTTAATATATTATCTTTTTGATCTTTAAAAAATCTGTTTTTAAGTTGCATTAAAAAGTTTGTAAAAAATATTTTACTCGTTCTAATGCTTGAGTTTTTTCTTGCTATTTCCGTTCCTCCGATTAATATGTCAATACATTGAACAACTTTCGATTTTGAAACGGAATTTTCAGCAGACAACATTTCAGAAATATCTTTAACTTTCGATAGTGTTGGGTGTATTTCTTGGATAGTTTTTAACTCATTTTCATCAAATTCTAATTCCATATAATTTGTATTTTCTTCAAAGAAGGGGAAAATATTCTTGTAGAATAAGACACAATCAAAAAGGTCGAAGTGTGAGTTCCAACATGTATTGGAAATTGATGGTACTTCTCTGAATTGTATACCATTTGCTTGACATATTTGAGAAATTTTAATGAATAAGAAAGATGCCGAATACTTGAGGAATAGCGCTTTTATTTCGGGCATACTCTTCAGCCTCTTACATGCATGTATAAAAAAATTACAAAAAAACTAAAAAAAGTTAGGTTGAATCTGATTGGCTCTCATTTTGTGCTTGGGTTGGGAAGTGTTTTTATATTATCTCTTCTTTCACAGTTTATGACTCATGAAACCTGAGTGTAGGTATCTTTTGATCTATCACCCACCTTTTAGTGGGTTCAAATTTTATACAATATATCTTGTGAGTATTCGTACTCTAAGTATATGTATCCAAGATGTACTAATTTTATATACAACATGTAATGTTGATTGTTTTTTTTACATAATATACAATTTAAATTTGTATGAAGAAAACTATCTTGGGGTGTTATCTATTGGGTTGAATGAAAGTACAGTACTCCCTCTTTAATAACTGTGTAAAAGTTATCCCCCTAATTTCTACTCCTCAAAAATCTCTTTCGTAAATCGTGACTACTTGTAAGCAGACATATTTACCCAAAAATAGGCTAAAAATTAATTTTCAACTAAATTAATACCTTTCGAAAGAGATTTTTCCGCTGATCATTTCCATTAATCGAAGTAATCTTTCTTACACTACAATTCTTTTTTTATGCGTGATATCAGATCGTATACTGCCAATCTTTTGTGTATTGTTTTCCTGATAGGGTGGGCAATATGAAATTGTTAGATAAAATGATACTTAATATTCGCACACACGTCAACTAACTTTTGAATAATGGTAAAGCCTCATTGAATATTTCTTCTAATCTTGGTAACTCCATGACTCGATACACAAAGATTCTATGATTAGATTAAGATTTAATTGCTAAATAACGACAAACCAATTGATTAGGATTTCAAAAGAATCTATGCGAAGAAGACTGCGAAAAGGCAGAGAATTTTAACTTTAAATACAGTAGTTCTTGTTGATTATCAAAAAACCATCTTAGTGAAATTGAGTTTAAGGGAGTGAATCAAATCACAATTCCAGATGAAAGCATGTTTATCCAAATGTTTCGGG
>SSNU01000176.1:0-13105 GCA_012064415.1 Gyrodactylus bullatarudis | reverse complement strand
CTGAAAACTTTATTTTGTCGTTTTACAAATTAATGAAAAAACGTAAATTTGTATTTTTAAGTTTATGAATGAATTTTTATTAAATCTGTTTTTATGACCGAATAGTAAATTTTTTTCTCTTTCGATTGATGTATGTTTTAATTTTCTAGCATATTGGATAACTTGAAATATAAGGATTTTTGGTGAAAACTTTTTTTTTGTCGACCACTATATAATCAGATCAATTTCGAAAAAAAAGATTTATTCGTTTATAAGTCAGCAAAATTAAACAAATACAGCTTATAGAAATCATAATAAGATTCAAATTAATACTAATTCTGAAAATATATATTGGGTATATTATACTGTTTTTGAAATAATTTTAATTATTGATACTAATGGAAAATAATAAAAAAATAATACTACTTTGGAAAATAATACCGGTCTATTATACTATTCGTGAAAGTAATTAAAAAACTGATACTAACATGGTGAATAACCCTAAAAAGTATGGGGTCCATTTGGACCCCACTTGTGAAATGTGAAATTTTGCCAACTTCCAGGGCGAGGGTTAAGTTGCACATTTTAAAAGTGTTCTGAAAGTAAATACGGCATCTCCTTATATATGCCTTAATGACCAATTTTACGCGAATTATAATTCGGGTAGTAGATTAAGAAAGCACTTACGCGAATGTCACGACGTGAACACTCATGGTAATCTAGTTGCTGCTTGTAAAAGAATGGTAAGGTCTCCAGGCCCAAAGGGGGAGGATACGAGCAATAGACTATGTTCTATTCGCCGCGAACCTGGGGAAACCCCAAAGCTTCTTAGCTTAAAGCAGGCCTATGTTGCCTGAAAAGTCTTGCATGGAATAAAAGAATAGGACCTCGGTTCTATTTTGTTGGTTTAATAGACCCCAAGTAATGACGGGGGCATTTGTATGGCAGCGCTAGAGGTGAAATTCATGGACTGTTGCCATACAAAGCGAAAACATCTGTCAAGGATTGATTTACCAGGAGCGAAACTCACAGGTTCGAAGACGATCAGATACCGTACATGAACTGTGCCATCTGATGATCTGTGGGGTCTATTTGTGAGCCTAATCACCTGTAAGGCTATGGTTTCCGGGAAAAGTATGGTTGCAAAGCTGAAACTTAAAGGAATTGACGGAAGAGAACATCCAGGAGTGGAGATTGCGGCTTAATTTGACACAACATGGGAAAATCACCCGGACCGGACACTATGAGGATACTGTCTATCATTAGGTGATTAGAGGTGAATGGCCGTTCTTAGTTAGTGGTATGAGTTGTCTGGGTAATTCCGATAACGAACGAGATTCTAACCTGCTAATGTGTAACCATGTGTAGTTTGTGCATGTACCGACTTCGGCTCGTTATGATATGCTATACGAGCATATGGTATGGGATTGGTGGATATTTAAGCTATTTCTTAAAATTCCAAATTTCCCAAATTAATTTTCGCTAAAACCGTGAACGTTATTCTATTATTAGCTCTGGATAAACCTTGTATATCATTGCAGTAAGATGGTCTATCTTGATTGAAAAACTCTCGGAATGTTTCATTTCGATACCTGTATTAAGAATATTTCATAATATTACAGCCATCAATTTGTTTCGATCCAAGTTCTCTTCCTAGAAGTACAGCTTACTTGTTGGATAAATGCGATTTTCTCACGATTTTTTTTTGATTTATTTGAAAAAACAATATAAGACGGTGATTGATTTCCAAAGTTTTCTGACCAGAGCATTTCAAGATTCATTCCTTTCTGCTTAGTGAGTCCAAATAAAATACAGATACCTGTCCATCCTTTGAGTTTTTGAAGATTGATTGACGATCTATTCTTTGTATTTATCGGTAAATTTTACTATCGATAAAAGCTTAGTAAACAAGGATCAAATTTTTGCGAAAATTCTAATTTTTTGGTTTTAAGACGTCAAAAATGTCAAATAAACTTTTTATTTGGAATCGAGAAAAATGAGTTTTCAAACCCTGTTTTTGATCCGTATTTTGAGGTCTGATCATGATCAAAAAAAATTTTTTTTTTCAAAATTGATCCTTGTCTTTTGCAGCTCTCCGGGGTATTTTTTGATTGGTTCGCAATAAAACTTTCCAGAACAACTTATTTTTTTTGTAAATAGCGAATTGTTTCACTCCTCGCTCTGCCAAAGCTACAAGAATGACTCTCATTGTAGCTGTTGTTCTGAGAAAAGCTTGAAAAGGATCAGGCCTCAGAACGTAAGTTGACTATCACCCAATATCTGATGCCATCCATTGCTGATTACTCAATGATGTTGACTGATACTGGGATGCTATATTATGTCATGAACAATTCTTCGTCCGGTCAGCCTCGCCATCCAAGAGTAGTTTCGGCTACTGTCCAATCAAATCCGAGTCGTCTCCCACGATTCTCCTCGACTTCAGCTGTTATCAATACAGCTATAGTCTCTAACCCAATCAGTCATTTGCAGATACAGGTTCCGAATCTGCCGTATTAAATCCTCGAAAAAGGAGATGCGTAGAGCCTGATGTTGATGAGTTTCTCGGGATAGAAAGTGATGAATCCCCAGATATAGTTGCCAGAGATTATATAATACGAAGCCACTCATCTTGACGGCTAAAGTCAGGCATGCTGAAGGTATCTCTCCGCATTCAGCAGCCCGGTTATTAATGCATACTTTGTCGACGAGGATTTGGTAACAGCTCAATGCTCAATTTGATCAACGGAAGAATGCTGACGCTCTGGCCAAAGACAGACCTAAACATCTTGTTGGTATTCAGTTTGATGGTCGTAAGAATACTAGTGTACCACCTTAAGGGTACCATGGCAAAAAGCGTCCAGAGGGAATTTATGGCTGGGGATGATGACCTAATTGTCAGGCAAAGGGCTGCTAGACTTATTCGAAAGGTCATGGGTAATCCAAGAAGAAAATATTGTCTCCCTAATCTCCATCATCAGATTACTTTAATATGATTAATTTTGATTCGACTCCCTATGGCATTCCCTCATTGATGACTGATTGGGACCTCGTTTCATGCCCGAAACTGCGTTTCGATGATATCCCCAGCCATACACAGGGTTTAGAATGGCTGGTACAAGAAGCTGCGAAAGCTGCTTCGCAATTATGTACAATTTATGTACAAGTCTTGATAGAATTCTTCAATCCAGAGAAGAAGTCAGACGCGATTATCCAATGAACATGACTAAGCAAGAATGGATTAATGTAGACAAGAAAGCTTGAATTAAAAAATATTTTATTTGATAGAAAATCAATGGTCCTAAATAATGACGTTACTGGACGACGTTTTTGGGAATATCGACGGTCCTCGATCAGCTTGAGATACGAGATCTGTGAGTTTGTAATTTTCGCCAAGAAAATTTCCATGGGTGATGATTCTCGTCCATAATTCTGAGGATAAAGAGCGTACTGTATATATCATTTTTGTGAATCAATGCTACACTTCACTTTTCTTTTTAGTTGAAATCTTTTTTAAGTTCCTTAACTTTACAGTGGCAGCACGAAAGCGCTTTGGCATCGAGTCAATTAGGTTATTGACTTTTTGCTGCATATTTGGTAAAGTAATGATCCTCAGAATTTGATCCATTGCATCATGACTGAAGGGGGTACCAGCTGCATAATCTTTCCATAAGTTTTTGGAAAAGCCATATAGATTCTCAATAGGGTTGAGGTCAGGGGAATACGGAGGCCATTCCAAAAGTTGAATGTTATTATGGGCATAATAATGCCTAGAGATGGCTGATTTGTGAATCGGGGCATTGTCCAAAATCACCCTGACCCCAACCTGTACTTCTTGCTCGTTGGGAAGGGCGCCCATTTCATCTTCCGTGGATTCCTCAGATGTATCTATTATTTAATATAGGGCTTTGACTTGACTCGAAATTCAAGTAATCAGTTTTTCGATAGATAATTAACGAGAATTATTCAGTCAGAATTTAAACAAAATTCTAATATGATTTTTTGGAAAACTTTGTTTATATGAATCAAAAATTGCCTAGTTGAGTTCAATTTGTTAAATTTACTTATGCACCCAATCTGGAAAATACACTTCTATAGGGAAGACAAAGAGCACAAGAGATTAATTTGTCTTGCATGTGAAGAGGAAAATGCTGAAGAGTGCCAAACTTACGCATTAAGCACAAATAAAAGAACATGCCTTCAAAAAAAATGTTTAACCAGGCCGATGCGAAATTTAACCGCGAAATTCGAACGCTCCTAACTTCGAAAATTTTGCTTTTGTTCCTATCTATTATTTGGAGTCCCTGATTAATGAAATTAAACTACTCAGATCTGAGAATCAAGAATGTCGGTGCAAAGCTTCTCTAACTCCTCAATCAAAAGCTGTTCAACCTAGTGTTGCTAGCAATTCCAATCAAAGAGCGAGATACAACACTGGCCAATCTAATCATCTTTCACCATCCAATCTCAGAAAGCCTAATTCTCATAGTCTCATCGTGAGAGGAATTATGCACCCTAATTTTAATATTGCAGAAGTTGCAAATTTCATAAAAAATCTGCTTCCGGACATCAAATTCTCCATCTCATTCCATAACGCAAATCCTATACAGTCAAACCACTACTACAAAGTCTCCTCCAAAAAGAAAATTTCTCATCATTTCTATAAACTCATTTTTGATGAATTCATACTAAAAGGTATAAAAATAACTAGATCAATACCTATTGATCAAAGAAAACCTTCAATAAATAAGGATGTCCATAAAAACCAACCTCAACGTCCATCCACTTCCATTGCCACTACTCAACCTCAATGCGTAATTCAAACCAATGACACAAAGGAAGCCACTACTCCTCAAGTTATCTCGACATCTAACGGCCGTACTCCGGTATTAGCTCCTCCTACCACATCAAAACTTGCGAGCTTGAATAATAGCACCCACAATAAATGTCCTTTTGTCCCTGTCATAACTCCAAATCATCTCAACAATCCTTATATATTCAATGCTAGACAAAACACTCCTAATCCTAACTTATCACGAACATTCAAAGTCAGGAGAATTTCTCACACCAACATTAATGAATCCCCATCCAATGTCCGCAACATTTCCGACGAAACACCATCCACTTCCTCAAATTTTCAACGGGTCACTGGAACTCCACTGCCGAAATAACTCCCGTCAATAAATTAACAATTATTCTCTGGAATATTAGATCACTCATTAGATCAATATTTACACTCAAACAGATCATAGAAAAGATGAAACCTCAAATTGTTCTAATAACTGAATCTTGGCTAAAACCCCACATCTCCTCAAATGTTATCCAAATCTCAAGCTATAATATTATCAGGTCAGACAGAATAAACTCGAGAGGTGGTGGAATTATTGCGTATACCTCCCCCCACCTTAACATTGATGTTATCCTTCAGTCAAACGATCCTGAAATCATCTTTTTCAATGTCAAAAGTTCCAACTCTGCATTTGCTGCCTCGATAATCCTCATTTATAGTCCACCCCCCGCGAATACCAGTTCTGAGGAGATAATTGTCAAACATATAAACACCAAATTTGACAGCCTTCTTGATAAGATGATCTTGTGTGGAGATCTCAACAAACCAAACTACTCACCTGAATTGATTGACTTCAATTGTCCACTTTTTGAACTCTTCCTGCCTGAATCTCACTCAAAAAGTCACCAAACCCTCTAGATCTAATCCATCCAGTTACCTAGATCTATTGTTTACCAATATCTCGGACCTCTCTTGTACGGATACCATTATTACCGGCGAATCCGATCACCACGTGCTAATATTTGACAATGGATCATCTAATACCAATTATAACACTGAATCGATGCACTACGTAACGTGTTTTTCACGATTCATTCACTTATACCTTGGCATGGAGAGCCATATTTTTAATCCATTTTTCAACTCCTCACTATTTAACCACCTCATACGTCAGTCAGCCAAGCGCTCTAAGAACTCAATTAATTCTCAATATCAGCTACCTCAGGACCTATTCGAAAGATCCATCCTTGATGACTTCAAAATCGCAACCCTCTAAAGCTTGGAAAAAACTCAAATATCTTGCAAACAAAACAAGTGATTATGTAATGCCATCTTCTATTTCAGCTATATCCTTAAATGAGTACTTCACCTCGGTGTTTGCCCCTTTGGATTCCTTTGAACCGGTCTCAGTCCTAAATGCTAGCCCACCAATGATCACGAGGGAACTGATTCTGGACCTTTTACTTAACTCTAGCTCGAAAAAGAGGAAAGATATAAATTGGAACTCAATAGAACTTTTATTGTCTCTGCCAGAATCTTTCTACGCAAACATTACATATTTCTATAACTCTTTAATTCAGCAGAATATCATTCCTAATGACTGTTTAACAATCAAGTTTACTCCTATTCCTAAAAAGAGCAATCCTAGTACCAAATCATGCTTTTGCATGGAAAGTTACAGAGAATCTCTAACCGAAGCTTCACTCTATCCTATTTGGTTAAGAAGAATTGCTGCATCGCTGGTACTTTATAATACTATGAACCCACGCCTGAGGAGATATGAAACTAGAAATAACAGAGGCTACACAATCCTTCTCCAAAACACCCTCCAACTAAGGACCAGATTCAAAATAGAACTATCCAATCTTAAATTTGTAAATATAAAAGCAGCCTGCCAACTCCTATTTACATATATTGCAGAGAATCATAACATGTTCTAAAATTACTTTTTATAAATGACTGTAAGTATCCATATTTAATAAAAACTTCTATTCCAAGTCATGGTAATTACCATAGTTGCGTACAAGAAAATGGAAGACGAGGCAACTATTAAACTTGCAACTGGGCAGGTTGAAAGCCAAGAAAGCTTTGATATGATGGTCACCCTATTCATCATCGTTTCAAATTAGACCTGTCCATCTCTACTCGATACGATATATCGATAAATATTGTATCTCGATATCTGCTCGATAAATATCGGTATATTATATCGACTAATCTCGATAATATATCGAATAGTATTGAGGGGGGAAAACAGGGTAGGAAAAATTTAATTCAGTGTGAATACTATTTTTTGTACAATGTATACATTTATTACATCCAAATATGGATGTCGGACCCTATCCTCTTACTCGGGTTAACATATTAAGAATATAACCAATCAAATTGAAGTTTCCCAAAACCATGCCATTACATGAAACATTCCCTTTTTTTAATATTTGAAAATTTAAATGTCTTGCAATTCATCTCTTAACATGCCTGATGTCCTGTTAACAAATACTTTGATTTAATTGAAGGCGGTAAGTCCCATTTTTAAACAGTTGCAATGATAGATCGACAAGTTTAATATCGAAAACTGGAATAATCGTCAAAACTAAAAACTCGAGTACCACCAACATGCTGAGCCATTTAAAAATCAGCCATTTAAGGATCAGCATGATATATGCAGGAAAATTATCGAAGAGAACAAAGCAGCTAAGTTGGAAAGGTCGTTCAGCACATCAAAAGCTGTTACTAAAGTTAACGCTCCTTCCCAAATCAAAGCCGACTATTTGCAGTTAAAAATGATTTTGGGCAGTGATTCTTCCTTTGCAATGGTTGAACAGGAGAATTTCTTAGAATATGTTGAGTACCTTAACCCAGGTTACCATTATAGAAGCCGCCAGACATGTGCTCGAAGACTTGGGAGTTATTACTTTTTCCTCAAAGATAAGCTTGTAAGGAAATTGTTTATTGATTTTTAGAATGTCTATCTCGACGAAGACTTGACCGGAGTACAGCTAGCGTCATTTACTATGGATATATGGTCACACAACCGAGAAAAGTATCTAGCTCCTACTTTGCATTATGTGAACAAGAAATTCGAAAAGAAAAATTTTCTACTATCCTTGAAGTTCTTGACAGGTCCTGAAACTGCGGTCAATATCAACCAACTCGTAGACGAGAAATTTAAGGACTACTCAGCTCTTACTCAAGTGAAATACAAAATTTGTATTACAGATCAAGGTAGTTCTATGGTAAAGGCCGTTAAAGATTCAAACATTTTCGATCTTTTCCAAAACCAAAATCTTAATTGTGTTGCTCATCGCCTTGCTGTGGTACTACAGTCAACTTTTGAGGATGAAGCTGTTAAACCTCTAATCAAAAAGGTTACCGATTATGGGGCAAGAATGAGAAACAATAAGAAGTTTCAAAGTGAATTAGAAGAGTTTATACCCATCAATGGACAGGTGCCTTCGTTTTGCCCTACACGTTGGAACAGCATGGGCAAACTGATCATGAAAATGTTAAAAGATTCTTGGTTAGTTATTAGTATTAACTATTGATAATATGAATGATCGTTGATATTATTTTTGTAAACTTTTCAGAAATCTATGAACCCCCTCTTGACGAAGAAGATTTTATCAACCTGGAGAGTATTTCGTTCAATGTAAACTATGTCAACAAAATGATAACCAAATTCTCTTCGGATACAGAAACAACTATCAATCATGTGAATAAACTCAAAGCTTTTAAAGAGAGGAATTGAAGAACAAAGGAAAAATGCCAATGTTTTTTTCAAATCTTTCTGCAATTCATTCCTGTTTCACTTGAATAGTTTGACGATGAATTTGTCTTGAACGCCGCCAGTTTCTTAGACCCTCTCTTTAAGCGACGATATCTTGAAGATAAAAAGTATCGGGTATTTATCAAAGACTTGAAAAAACTCTCAAGCCAAGAAGTTTTCAGCGACTCTAGTCCTGAAACTTCATCTCCGACGATACAAATTACAGCTGAAACCTGTATTTTCGACATGCTTGAGAGAGATGAAGAACTAGTCGAGTCAAAAAGCAAAAGACTCAAGACTTCTTTTGTTTCAGATGGTCTCGAGATGGAAATCAACAATTATGAAAGATTTTCATCGTCGATGGAAGAAGTCTTAAATTTTTGGAAGGCTAGACAATTAGATTTTCCTCAGCTTGCCAATATCGCTCGAAGTATTTATGGGATCAATCCAACCAGCGTTGCGTCTGAGAGTTTTCAGCATGGCTAGAAGGACAATTCCGTGGTATAGAGAGTCTCTAGACTCAGTAACTGTTGGAAAAATTTTATTTTGTAAAATAAATATGAATATGTAGTGATCCATCAGTCAGTAATTCTAATTTGAGCAAATTAGAAAATCAACCATAAACAGTCTTGTCATCAAAATATCAAAATTATTCTAATTTGAGAAAGAGCAAATTGGAAAATCAATTATAAACAAAAATGTACAATCCAAAAATATCTTTTTGTTTAAGGCCTCTGCATAAGAGAGGCATTATTGTCTTTTCAATTCGAAAATCACGTTATGGCTAAAGTTAAGATCAGTTCCCCCCCCTCTTAAATAGTTTATTACTCAAAAGTCATCACTGAGACACTAAAATAATAAATACAGTAGAAACGCTGCATTATGCAACCAAACGAAGAAAAAAACGAATATGCATAAATTATTATGATTGACTCACTTCTTAACATTTTTGATCCATCTTTTCAATCCCAGGTCTCCACATGTGAAAAATGCCGAAAGTTTCATATATCCATTTATATTCCCACGAAATTCAAAAAATCCATTATAAAAAACAATCTGTCTTCTTACTATGCATTGTTTGAATAAAACAATTCAAAACACAGGTATTTTACAAAAATTCAACATGACTCTTACAATAGACGACATCACTATCATTAATTTGGAGAAACTTTCATGCAATTTAATTGCACTAAAAATTGCTATTATTCGCTTATGCCGGTCGGTCTTATTGCCGAGCAGACCTTCCAAAGTAGATGTCCAAAGCTTACTGATTTTCTAACCCTGTATTCTCAATAAAATCTGTGTATAAGGCTTTCTTTTTAATAAATAAAATATAAATCTTTATATAAAATAATAACAGCTTATTCACAGAGGAAATACCATTGAAATTGTTTGTAGACTCGCACTGAACATTGATTCTCTATTCTTTCGAATAGATACTGGTTTAGATATGAATCGAGCAAACCTTTCCTTTTATTTCTAACTTTGTAACAGGATCTTTTGGCAGCTCCCCATATAGCTTCAATACGTTGAGTATAATGGCCCTTTTCGCTGACAAACTCATACTTATGGCATACTGTATGGTGTTCGTATCCTTCCTGTTGAAGACATTTGTAGGATTTGAATTCATCAGAAATAATAATTGATCCTGGTAATATTCGTTTCTTGATGATTGCCAGGAGTGTGTCCTTTTTGCGATCTGGAACAGTAGTCATGAAGCATTTGCCCTTTTCATCAACGCCACCAAAAACCCATACGTCTTCGTTGACTAGGGTATATCCTCGGTGGTATTTTCTTGACACGAAGTGAGACTCGTCGATTTGACATACAATTTTATCTCCACCAATTTTGACATCCTCAAGTATCACTCTCTGTGTAGATATCTCTTACAAAATTTCGCCAGTCTACGACGGTGGGCCTTCCTATATTTAACTCTTCCATCATATTTCGCAAATTATCAGTTTTCTTTGAAACCATTCTGATGATTTGCAGGATCTTCCATAGCTCGAGTTTGGATCCTTCGAAGAATGTATCTGAATTAAATTATTCAAGAGAATAAACATACTTTTCCTTACTTGCACTTAGGACATCTGAAGCAATAACCATCTTTTACACGGTTTAGTTTCTGGAGATTCAGAAATCTCGATACTCCAGAACAGGAATGAGGGATCTGTTCGGCAATAAGTCCAACTCTTTGGCATAGGCGAAAAATACCTATAGTATTATTTACGTTTGATGCAATTAAATTGCATGAAAGTTTCTCCAAATTAATGATAGTGATGTCGTCTATTGTAAGAGTCATGTTGAATTTTTGTAAAATACTTGTGTTTTGAATTGTTTTATTCAAACAATGCATAGAAAGAAGACAGATTGTTTTTTATAATGGATTTTTTGAATTTCGTGGGAATATAAATGGATATATGAAACTTTCGGCATTTTTCACATGTGGAGACCTGGGATTGAAAAGATGGATCAAAAATGTTAAGAAGTGAGTCAATCATAATAATTTATGCATATATTTATTATTTTTAAAGTCTCAGTGATTACTTTTGCTTAATAAACTATTTAAGAGGGGGGGAACTGATCTTAACTTTAACCCACGTTATTATGTCTGAATTTCCAAAATCTCTTTCAGGTTCCACTGATGGTGCTTCCGTGGATCTTGATGAGTTCCCGAATCCCTTGGTAAACGAAACCGCTACCTTGCTGCACTCGGTCACCAAGAATATGAATGAAGCTTTCGACCGTTATGCCGCTATGATGACCGACATGAAATCAATGTTCGACACTGCCCTTGCTGGATCCACAGCATCCCGAGACCAATCTCACCATGGTGAGCCCGACGTGATATCGCGGCGTTATCACGAAGTCAGAGTAGAGAAATTTAATGGCGGCTTCACGGACGAGTGGCTTAATATCTTCAAGCAACAACTCAAGAGCCAGAACGTTGAAGACGTAGACCAAATAAAGAACCATATACTGTTAGCCTTTAACAAGGCACCCAATGCTATCCGCGAGGTCGTATTTAACTTGGCCAGCTCCCCCGAGACAAGTTTAGATGAGGTATATCGCGGTATTCTGAATGTGGGCGAAAAGACCATTGACCACAAGATTCACGAGGCAATCAAAGACAAAGGTAGCGTCATGTCCAAAGGCCTCAATAGCAAAAAGCAGCTGACCGAGTTGGATCGCAAAATTGATTTCATCTCCAAGCTGCAACCACACTATATCGCGTCGCTGACAGAGAAAGTCGAGCAGTATTCCCTTGACCAACTCATTAGTGCCGCCAAGAACATCGAGGCTGCGTTAGTGACCAGGAAGCCCTCTTTATCTGCTGTCAGCTCCCAACCCAGCCACAGCAGTAAGTCCTTTGTCACTTTATTAAAATATAATCAGTCTCGATACGATCTGTATCAACGATCTTATTCAAGATCAGTCTAACAAGTCTCTCATCGTTTCATCTATTTCAGATAAACGAGCATTCTAGTCTAAAAGGAATGCACCGTCTTTCAAACGACCTTCCGGAGTCTCTGATCGAGATATCGAAAAATATCGAATATCGAGTTTCGATATGGACAGGTCTATTTCAAATCTACCATTCTCATTAGCTGATAGGCCAGCATTTAGACTCCTCTTCTCGAAATTTAGTCAATTTAAAATAAAATCATCTGCAACATATCGTTAATGGTATGCACCACTTGTCGCTGATATATTTGTTAGAACTCAAGTACATTATATTTATAGCGTTCATTTTTATCTTATGTTCAAATCAAATTTGGAAAAAGAAATAAAAAAATCAGCAAATGGCCTTCTTGGTTTTTCTGTCACCTCGGACGGATGGCTATCCCGAGGGAGAAACAACTACCAGTCAACGACGATATCCTTTCCGGTTGATGATGGTATCAAATGTTTCTATGTAAGAGCAAAGCCATCGAATGATATGAAAGATGGCGATTCCATTGCAAATGATTTACAAAACTATCTAGAATCCAAACCAATGCTGTAAAAAAAGCCTCTAAGATGCATAGTGGCCGACGGAGCTCCTAATATACGTGAAGCAGCAAAGCTACTCATGGGTAAGCAGGTTATAACTAGGGCAACCAAAAAAGGCACTTATTTTTTAAAAAAAGGCACTTATTTAAGCTAAAAAAAGGCCAATTGTAAATTAAAAAGGCAAACAAATAGGCAACTTTTTTTCATATTGGTATAAAATTACTGACATATTTAATTCTAATGATGATTCAAAATGATATATTTTTCGATGTTTTCATCTTTAATATGTTTTTTCTATGTTAAAAAATGATTCATTTGCGAGAAACTTCTCTCGACATCTGCGGAGCTTGGCTGAGCATTGACGAGGAGATCAATTTCTTCTGGATTCAACCAATCAATAATTCCATAGACGATTTTTGATATATTGTTAGATTTGAGGCGGTCTTTGATATAATCTTTGATTCCAGCTGGATCGTCGGAAAACTCAATTTCACTTATAATCTTATAGGCTTTTCCGATCGTTGCAGTAGGTGATTCCAAAAAGTCGAAAAGTTCTATCATAGGACGGTAACTATTGTGGA
>SSNU01000149.1:0-43308 GCA_012064415.1 Gyrodactylus bullatarudis | reverse complement strand
GGAAAAATTATGATATAAAGTAGAGGCTGGGATTCTTTAATTCGAATTTTACTACGACTACTTTATAGTAGAGGGTCGATTATTTTTTATTGAGTTGGTCTTTTCTATATACAATTGTTAGAGAATTTACTGTATATTAAAACCATATGTACATTTCTCAAAGCATCATCAGTGGTATTTCTTTAAAAATGATAAAAGTTAAAAAATTCATTCAAGTTAATAATTTACAAATAATGAAAGAAATAGTAAGAGTTGAAGAAAATTAGAATAAAATGTAAGCTGAAAAAACACCAAAACTCTCTAATAGTGGAGAGAAAAGTGAAAAAACTCACATAGGCCAGGGGAGTTGAAGGTTATATGAATAGTTCTATTGAACACATAGATTAGGTTTGTTTAGATTAATAAAGAATTTCTCTTTAACCCATACATCTATGCTGTCATCATGGATTTTTGTATAAAATAGAAAAACTCTTGTTTGATGTGCCTAGTCACTGCAGTGTCGTTATTCAGATGATCACTAGATCTTGTAGATGGCTTCCTAATTCATCATTGTCAGTATAAAAAAAGAATTTTTCAATTAGAGAAATATATATTTCGCCAGGTCTTATCAATCTCTAATCCTGGTTCAATTAAATGATTATAAATATTAGTTCAATGAAATTTATTTTAATGAAATTGTAAAATTCTTGAAACACTTCCAATTTATGAAAAACCAAAAAACTTCTCTATTATTAGATGTAGAAAAGAAAAATTAAAAATCAATTCGGCCAAGGCAACTGCAAATCATGTAAATGGTTCTTTTGGATGCATAAGTTAGGATCTTCGTTCATGATTAGAAACTTCTCCCGGATTTTGAGGTCTATAAGTTTGTCGTTTGGGCATTTGAATAAAATTTTGAAATTTTCTTCACTTGCTTCACAACCACATTGCTCTAGGTGCTTTTTAATTGAGGAATTCTTTCTGTTGAGGTGTTCTTTTATCCTAACAGCTAGACGTCTTTGGGTTCTTCCTATGTATTTGGCTCCGCATGTAGCTTGGAAACTGTAGATGAGATTTGATTGCTCAGATGGTTCTAGTTTATCTTTAAGCTGGAATTTGAATAGACTTGTGGTTTTGAATACAACCTTCAATTGTATATCATTATAATTTTCATTTACAAGTTTAAGCCCAAACGACAAACTTACAGACCTCAAAATCCGAGAGAAGTTTCTAATCATGAACGAAGATCCTAACTTATGCATCCAAAAGAACCATTTACATGATTTGCAGTTGCCTTGGCCGAATTGATTTTTAATTTTTCTTTTCTACATCTAATAATAGAGAAGTTTTTTGGTTTTTCATAAATTGGAAGTGTTTCAAGAATTTTACAATTTCATTAAAATAAATTTCATTGAACTAATATTTATAATCATTTAATTGAACCAGGATTAGAGATTGATAAGACCTGGCGAAATATATATTTCTCTAATTGAAAAATTCTTTTTTTATACTGACAATGATGAATAACTCTATGGGAATTTCGGACGTATATGTAAGCATACGTCAATATTCAATACACAATAAGCTTCCTAAAGTAAGAAGCACCACGGTCACATTGGAATTTATAAATTAGTAGAGTCTTCTCTTCCGGTTTGAGTAAATCTTTATGAATCAAACTGAACAGTCTCGGGGTTTTAAATACAATTTTCAATTGTATATTATTGTAATGTTGATCAATGAGATTGTTGAGTCTTCTTCTAATATCATAACTAAAGCCGTCGCCTTTGAAGTTGAGTCTCATGAAAATCTTCGTTTTCTCAATTTCATCTGTATTAACATCTTCATCCCTATTATCTGAAACATTGATGAATTTGTCTACAAATTTCTTATAATAACCACTCTCCATTAGACACAACTTTGAATTCTCTGTTTTATTAGGCTATTCCTCCGGACTTGCTATTCTTCTTATCCTTTTCCCTAGACCAATCACTAAGCCAACGTTATGCGAAATAGGACTGAAACTGGCATAATGAAGATATTTACCGTTGTCAGTCTTCTTCTTGAAAATATTTCTTAGGATTGATCCATTTTCTTTTCTAGTCAGTTTAACGTCTAAAAAACTCAATGTGGCATTAGATTCTTTTTCCATAGTAAATTTAATATTTTGATGAAACGTGTTCATCTTTAAGAGAAGGTAATCTGCTGATATATTGGGTTTCATCAAAATAAAAGTGTCATCAACATATCTGATATAAACATCAGTGAAAGAATTGATAGTTTCTGACATTTTATTAAGCTCTAACCAACCTAAAAAGATATCTGCTAAAAGAGGACTAAGAGGAGAACCCATAGCTATCCCATCTTTCTGTATGAAGATTTTGTTCTGAAAAGATAGAGGAACATCTGTACAGCAAATCCTAATGAGATCTGCTATTTTCAGGCTTGACAACTCAAAACCAGCGTGTTCATCAATGAAAGATTTAATGATAGCCAAAGTTTCCTCCATAGGTATACTAGGAAATAAAAAACTTACACCTAATGAGATCATCTCGTTAGAACCTATATTTAAATCCTTAACCTTATCAACAAATGAAAAAGTATCTTTGACAACATATACTCCGGTTTGAGTAAATCTTTATGAATCAAACTGAACAGTCTCTGGGTTTTAAATACAATTTTCAATTGTATATTATTGTAATGTTGATCAATGAGATTGTTGAGTCTTCTTCTAATATCATAACTAAAGCCGTCGCCTTTGAAGTTGAGTCTCATGAAAATCTTCGTTTTCTCAATTTCATCTGTATTAACATCTTCATCCCTATTATCTGAAACATTGATGAATTTGTCTAGGTTTTTGAGATATCGATTAACCATTTAGCTAAATTATGTTGTGGACATGACGACATGTCCAAGATCGGCCGACTCGGAAAAACCTCAGGTACTACATTATCTATTATTTTATGTCTTAGGATGTAGATATAATCTAGACATCCCCTAGTATGTTTCTCAGGTATAAAGCTCCTAGTTTTATCCGAAATGATATTTCTATCAAACAACCCCTTAGCTATTTTATACATGGAACGTTCCATGGATTCCATTGTCTTATAATAAGCGTTATAATTTTACGAAGTGGTTGATTTATGTATGGAAACCAATATTATGTTGTCAAAGATGAATATTATTCATGACATATTTCAATGATTTAATGAATATAAATCTTGTCGAAAGCTTTAGATAAATCAATAAAGATGACAATGGATTTCTTTTCTTCTTTCTCGAGAAGTGAGACATAGTTTAGAAAATCAAATATATTTGTTTTGCATGATTTTCCTCGACAAAAAGCATGCTGATTTGGATCAATTTTATTTAAATTAATTATGTTGAGAATCTTGACAAATAAAATTGAGTCAATAACCTTCATAAGAGTATTTTGTAATGTTATTGGTCTAAATTCATTACTATTAAGCTTAGGTATGGGAATAACTTTTGCTAGTAGTATATAGTAAGGAATGGTGTAGGAAAAAAAGTTCATAAATACTATGAATAAAATTTGCATGACTACTTATAAGTATATTCACACTAATTTTGTAAAAAATCTTTAGTGTTTTTCTTTCTTGATTTTTTCAGTAATTTATTAAATTCAGCAAAACTCATAAATGTTGTATTATGATAGCATTTTGAAATTCCAAAATATCTAATTTTAAACCTTAGATATCAACAATTGCCAGCCATGAAATTAATCAATTTTAGAATGAATAATAATTATTCAAATAAATCCCCCGTATTTAAATTTCTTCCCTGCATATAAAAATTTTTATACCGGATATCCCACCCTAACCCTCCGGTTCGTTGTCCGGGAAAGTACAATACTACCAACTATTCCCATAATCTTCAACTACCTTGAAAAAGTGAGTTTTCCACTTTTCTTTCCACTGTTGCTATTTATTGGAGAGTTTTGGTGCTTTTTCAGCTTGCATTTTATTCTTAATTTCTTTGACTTCTACTATTTCTTTTGATCTATGAGATTATTAAGTCTTTAACTTATATCATTACTGAAACCTTTGAAGTTAAGCTTCATGAAAATAGTAATTTTATCCAACTCTACTGTTTCTACAACCTCATCTCTAACCAGGGGTTGATTGATTAATTTTTCCACAAATTTGGCTGGATAACCATTTTTCATCTCTCTCTCTCCGAATTCTCTATTTCATTTTTCCATTCCTCAGAACTTGCGATTCTTCTTATCCTCTTCCCTAGATCAATCATTAAACCAATTCTATGAGATATAGGACTGAAACTAGCATAATGAAGATACTTCCCGTTATCAGTCTTCTTCTTATAAATAGTTCTTAAAATTGATCCATTTTCTTTTCTGGTTAGTTTGACGTCTAGGAAACTCAAAATACCATTAGATTCTCTTTCCATAGTGAATTTAATAATCGGATGAAATGAGTTCATCTTGAAGAAAAAATCATCTGTTGATACATCAGGTTTGATCAGAATAATATTATCATCGACATGTCTAATGTAAACATCAGTGAAAGAATTGATAGTTTCTGACATTTTATTAAGCTCTAACCAACCTAAAAAGATATCTGCTAAAAGAGGACTAAGAGGAGAACCCATAGCTATCCCATCTTTCATAAACACTTTGTTTTGAAATGACAATGGGAAATTAGTACAACAGATTCTAATGAGAGACGCAATCTCATTACTTTGCATTTCAAAACCATCATGTTCATCTATAAAAGCTTTGATGGTAGTAAGAGTCTCCTCTATAGGTATACTAGGAAATAGCGAACTTAATTCTAATGAAACCATTTCATTTGAACCTATATTTAAATCTTTCACTCTATCGACAAATGAAAATGTATCTTTAACAACATATTTGGTATAGTAAGTATGTATAGGCTTTAAGAAACCAATAAGCCATTTAGCTAAATTATGTTGTGGACATCACGACATATCCAAAATCAGCCGAAAAGGAAAAACTTCAGGAATCACATTATTTATGATCTTATGTGTCTTTGGATGTAGATATAACCTTGACATCCTTATGTGCTTCATCGCTATACAATTTCTTTTTCTATCAGAAATTATATTTCTATCAAATAATCCGTTAGCTATCTTATACATGAATCGTTCCATGGATTCCATTTCTTCATAATATGATGTTCTATCTCTCCCAGTATTGACAGATTTACTCTTATCCGAGAGGAAATCGAAAATCTGCTCTATAGTAATCTTCTCTATACATTATAACTATTCCCTTACCTTTATCAGGTTTCGTAAGAAAAATGTTTTCATTGGAATTCAGTTCTTTTAATGCTACAAAATGCTTATCAGTAAGTAAACTAGATCTTAGAGGTTTTCGATCAAAACTTCTATAAATAGTTAAAAGATCAATTTTAAACTTCTCTGTATTAGAATTGTCTTTGCGATTACAAAAATTAGGACCGAATGATAGAATTTCTTTCTGCTCCTTAGATAACTCAAAATCTGTGAAGTTGAAGATTCCTTTTTATGAAAACGAAGACTTTTTCTAAATTCTTTGAATAGTTCTTCGTACTTATGGTGTTTTATAGATTCTCCTGATTCAAAGAATCGTAGCAAAGCATTATTAAAATCAGTATCAATCTCCGTAAGTACCAATTTGTTAGCAATAAAATTCAATAGAATCTGGGTCCTCTCTTCAATAATCTGAATTTCTTCTCGGACTTTGAGTATGACATGTTCTTCTCTATGAAAACGAACATCTCGAGGGACTTTCTTCCAAAAGGATCTTGGATATTTGTTCCTTTCAAGACATTCACGGTAAAACTTCAACTGGCTATAAGTGTGATAAAGTTTAGAATTAGAAGATAAGGTTTCACGAAGAAGTTTTTTCTGATCAGGATACCGGCAGGATAGATGTTTCTGATTAAATAATTCACGTAAATTCTCAAATACGTCCGAATCATATTAAAATAGATGTAAAAGATATATTAACACCAAATGTACATTTCTTAAAGGATCATCAGTGGTATCACTTTAAAAATTATAAGAGTTAAAAAATTGAATGAAAATAATAATTTACAATTTTGAAAGAAATAGTAAAAGTTTAAGAATTATGAATAAATGCAAGCTGAAAAACACCAAAACTCTCCATTAAATAGCAACAGAAAAGTGAAAAAGCTCACATAGGCCAAGGTAGTTGAAGATTATAGGAATAGTTTTTCTGAACACATAGATTGGGTTTGTATTGATTGATAAAGAATTTCTCCTTTACCCATACATCTATGCTATCATCCCCAGGGTTTTTGTATAAAACGGAAAATTTTGTAAATCAGCAACAATTCTGAAGTTGAAACGTTGGTATTATATCTTCCTCAGAATTTAGAGTTGCAGGAAACACATATTTTTAGCGGTTTAAAGGGAGTGTCAAATCTGAGAACTCTTTCGAAGTGCTCTCTCAACAGTATTTTCATGTTTTCATCTATTTCGATTAATCTCGCTGTATGAAAATAATATCCACAGACATAGCAGAATTTCTCCCTTGAACTAGTACACGTAAAGTTTCGAGGAGGCATGGCTCATAATGAAATTTTAATCTGATAATAAGAACAGGTTTAAAACAAAAGTTTTTGGACAGGGGTTGCATCCAATCAGATCAATCTTCTTCCCTATCAATTAGCAAAAAATCAAAGTGTGAAATGCATACGAATTCAAAGCTGCAAAAAATACCTTAAAATGAAAACTTTGCCTCATATTAATAAAAAAACTCACGGATTAATTCAGTCATAGATCAGAAAAAAATGAGAATAATGAAGTGAAAAAAATCTTCAGTATGTCTAACAGTGAAAATTTAAAATTGCTGAACTTCTTGAAGCATTAGAAGAATTAAATTACACCAAAAGTTCTATAGAAAAGTCTCAAATAAATAAGCAACGATTTGATGTATCTCTCACCTTAATTCGAGCGGTAGAAGTTTTACTAATCTTCAGTAGTGTATAAAATGGGAATATGACCGTTACTGAGTGTGGGATTAAAAGCGGTAAAAATATACTAGAACAAAATAATTTTGTAAATTCTAACTAACTTTTTCAGAAAGAGCATAAAATTTTGATCAAAAGTCAAAGAAAATATTTAAAAAGCTCTTTTTCTTGAAAGATTAAAATTTACGGAGAAAATTAACTCCAAAATCACAAATTTTCGACAAAAAAGTAACTGGAATGCGCACTTTTTTGTTTGGGGTGACACTCTAGGTATCATTAGATAGGAAATTTAATTTTGGTTCTAATGATGCCTAATTAGTTAATTGAATTTTTGTCTTAATACAAATTTAATTGTTTGAAATTATATTTTAATTTCTCAAATTCGTTTTTTTCTATTTATCTCAAAAACCAAACTTAATTTCAAAAATATGATTACAGATCTGAAATCAAATTTTCGATCCAGAAAATGTTTGGATCAAGATCCTATTGCACATAGTGTCTTACTATGTAATTAGTATTAGCTATCTGAAATCAATTTAAGATTATAGTATGAAAATCAATTACAGAGGTTCTCTCGAATAGATTCAATAATTATTTTCAATTTCCCTTTTCCCATTAGTTTCAATTCAACGATTTTATTTTTTTCAGATTTGAGATTTTTCATTTCAAGTTCCCAAATATATTCTTCTTTTCTTATAAAAATATCAGCATCGGTCAACTCAAAAACTCCTACTTTCGGGATAAAAATAATTTGATCTTCAAATGTACATTCATCACACATATATCTTTTACTCTTGTACTCTACTGCAAAAATATTTGCTGCAAAGAAATTATTTACAATGGTTTTTACTTATTAATACTCACATAAGAAAAACCAAATATCATCTATTTTATCTTGACTTGAAATAAAAATTACATTTTTAACATCAGAATCATTCATTATTGCCTTATTGATTGATATCGTGTCTGTATTTCTCTTGATTTCTTTACTGTCTACATTGAACTCGAGAGTATTTTGATCAAACATAACTAAGTATTCATTCCTTATAAGAAATACCATTTGGATATATCTACAATATTGAAAATTTTCATATTGTAATATTGTGTATTTATGATCCTCTTCTAAAGGGAAAATTTTGCTGAAAAATACATTCCAAACATCAATAATAGCAATAAACTTCTATATCCAACCTAATACCTTATTTTGGATAGAGAATATTTTGTTTATTAAACTGTTTTTTATTCAGATGATTATAGTTTTACTTACTAAATTTCATTCTTATTTTTTCCCAAATATCTTCTAATATTTCTGAAGAACTCTCTAGTTTTGATTTTTTCTTCTCATGTATGTTATGGAGAATAATACATTCATTTTTACCATCAATATATACAATACATTCGATTAGATTGAATACTTCATTAATTCTTCCACTATTTTCATTACATGTTGAACACACGAAAGTTATTCGCAAGCTTTTACCAAAGTTTATATCTAGTACTTCTTTTTCATTCAAAGACAGTTTTTCTGCCAAAAAGTGAACAGCGGAAATTTCTCATAAATTAATAACCAAATATGACTTAGATTGTAAAATATAAAACAACTATTCAAATTATATAAGATTTATAAAATAATAATTTTTAATTTTTTTTTTTAATAATGTCCGACAAAATGAATAACTAATTAAGAATGAATATATGGGTAGGAGAATTTCCGAAGAGTGTATATTTTCCAAAAAAAGGGATATTATACATGAAGCATTTTGAATTTAAAGCATAAAAAAGTACGGTAACAGTTCAAAAGAAGTTCAGCGAAAGTATTTTTAGGGGGAATGACTGCGATGACCAATCAGAGTTGAATAGATCATTTTTACAAGTTAAACCCTAGTAAGGGGGAATGGTAGATTATCAGATTACCCAGAATACCCGAATTCTCCATATTCAGTGAATATTCTTTCACCTTTATGCCAATACTTCAAAAGAGGTTCAGTAAAAGTTTTTTTTCTAACATCGTGAATGATTTTTATTTTAAATTCGGTTTCTAATTGGAACCCAATTTATTTAACTTCTTAAAATCTCTCATAGATTAAGAGTCAATATGAATCGAGAAGAAAGGATCAAGAAATGCTTCTTAAAGGTAAAAATAAATCTTTTTTCTATTGCTTTAACATCTACATTATCAGAGGGATCAATTATGTTTGGTCTCTAGTCTCCTAACTCAAAATTCCTGTTATGAAAAATTAATTATAAAAAATTTGATTGGCAACAAGAAAAGTGACTGACTAGAATATTAAAACCCCTCTATTATAAATGAGAGAAGATTTTCACCGTGTTTAATCTACTTTCTTATTTCGAGTTCAATTATTTTGAAAATCGAATGTTATCTATTTTTCAAAATAAAAGAGTCCACTTTTTCCAAACTCAATAAATTCTTTTCTATTCATCATAAATACTTTATGAGAGATTTTCTTAGAAATAAAATAAATCGCAGTCATCTATCCTAAGAATGAGGGAAGATATATGTTTCTATACCTATACGACGAGATGCAGAATTAAATTGTGATTCTAAAGAGGAATCGCATCATACATGATGATTTAGTTTAATTAAATTTCAAGTTCTTTCCAGAAATTATAGAATTTTTCATAAAACTAACAGATACTGAAATTGCATTTCAACTGTATTTTCATACATTAAGCATACACAGGGTATACAGGGAATGTATCTAAAGAATCTAAAAAGTAAAATTACACATAAACCGGAGAAAGGGGCAGAGAGGTAAAGAGACCCCGCTCCCTATTTATTTTTCATCCAACTTGGTACACAACATATACACTCATGGAACCCCCACCAAAATGTGCATTTTCGCATTTATTTTACCTAAAGATTCTTGAAATAGAGATGAGTATCTACTGAGAAAAAAAACTCACTCATAATTCTGAATCACGTTTTATTTCTAAAAGTATCTTCAGTAAGTATATTCACACTTATTAAAAACTATATACGCAATTGTTAAATTCAGAAATTTATTGAATACTTAAAAAAAATTCTGTTATCAATTAAGATATCTATTTCGAGAGAGAAACTCTTTGATCTCTGTTTTTAGTTGAGCTACAGAATTCCATGAGTAAAAAAGGGTTGATCACAATTATAAGAATATAGCGCTTTTATTTCTAGGCATACTTACCAGCTTTTACATACCAGATTTGTATAAGGAAAAATGTGTACAAAATATTGTACTCTTTGGGATATACATGTAAGAGTGATATATATCCTTATCTCATTTGATTCTGTAATATGACTAATAGAAATTATGTACAAGGGGCTGTGGTAGTGTTATTGTAATTGAAAGCACAAAGTAATTTGAAAATTTTAGGTATGAATATAATGGTTACATCTGGGAAAAATATTTGGTGATCTTGTTTTTTTCTATGTCATCGTCTGATCTGTTTCTTTCCCTTGGGGTTGATACAAGTTTTAGTTGCGAATTCGTCATTGTTAGTCTATGTTTTAGTGGGTCAAATTTTTCTTTTATATATTTGACATATATTCATCAAGATAACTGATATTATTCATATATATGTTACAGTTAAAGTAATGAATTAGGGAATATCAAAACTCCCTAGTTAATCTTGATAAAATGGGATCTTTTAGTTAAAGTAATGAATGAATTAAATTTTCATTAGTTTAACTGAAAATTCCCTGAAATTATAGACAAAGCATAGTTTGTAGATTCGAACTATTACAGTTCGACCTGTGCACTTTATGTGGAAAATTACCCTCTCCTCTCTGCCCCCTTTTAAATTTATTATAAAATATCAAGACTACTTGGAAGTAACCACGATTTATTGAAATGGTTTTGAAATGAATTTTAATGAAATTTATACTATTTGAAAGAGCAGTTTTTTCTCTTCCCAACCAGCTAGTACATCATGGGATTTTAAATCAAAGTATTAGTATAATTCAAATTCCAAGTTGATCGAATTCATACTACATCGAAGGCTTGACGTTCACGTTTGAATAAAATTATTGTTGAATTAAATTTTCTGATTTATTGCAACATTTTGTACTTGGTCAAGACTCCAAATTCTGCTAGTTTTGAAACAATTTTTTTTTGTTAGAAATTTTTATTAAATATATTCAATATTTAATAGACAAAAATAATTTAACCTGGACAATCATTATAAAAAATAAGGTTTTTTGAATCTTGAGCGTCTTGTAAAAGTTAAATGAATAAGATATAATCTGGTGGATTTGATATAATGGTAGTGAAGATAAATAGGCCATCAAAGAATTTTCAATAGTCATTCTGGAATTAGTGGAGATTAGAATATAGAAGACTCTTAGTATAGTCAAGTTTAGAACGAATATGTGACATAATAGATTTTATACTAGAGAGATTATTACATTCACATAATTTATATTTACTATCTATCATATTATATGCAGAGAGTAGATAGTGATCTGAAAATGATGATCTTCTTAAATTATAGAAATTTTCGACTAATTGAGATGAATTAATAAAAGTTTTATTTTGGAAGTTAGTAGCCCAACAGATGATTTAATAAACTATAGTAATAAATAAAATCTTTAGATAAAGAATAGAAAATTATTTATTCAGTTCAAAATCATCCTCTTCTAATTCATTTATTTTTATTATTGTTAGAGAAAGTTTTAGCTTTCTCAATGAGTTGATCAATTGTCAACTCATATAAGGGGTTTATCAGGGGAATCATCCTTGCATCCAGGGATGCTATAAACAACTTCTTTGCATCAGGATTGACTGCAGAGAATATTCTTTTTCTCTCTTCGTAAGAGCATTCTCCTCGGACTGCTTGATGGAGATCCTGCAGGGTTAACGCCTGCTTTGTTCAATGCTTCTTTGGAGAAAAAGCTTCTCTTCAGGGGTAGTCATCTATGGGAGGAAAATTTGTAATTAGTTTGAATTACAAACATCATCTTTTCATAAGAGAAGAGAAAGACAACTGCAAAAAATATATTTTCTCCCATAGGAATATACTATTAGAAAAATAGTATATTCAAATAAAAAACAAGCCAAAATTTTTGGCCCAGCTCAACAGAAACTGGAGTCTTGTAATGATTTGGCAGAATTAAAATAGGTTTAGAATTTAGTTCCTGAATTGTTTCACCATTTATATAATAGAAATTATCTGCTGACTGGCTCGATAGGATCTTGAGATATTCATTTAGAAATTTTAATGTTTTAATTAATTAAAATCAATGTGGCCGGCTCAACAGAATCTGGGGACTGATAAAAAAAATTTCGATGCGAGAAAATCAATTCTCTACTGCAGCATCCTAAAAATTATGTTAATAATACAAAAATTTTATAAAAAATGTAATAACGCTTACATCGAAATCATCTAGGTTTTCTACGTTGTGAATAAAGACCTGCGGATTATTAGCTTCCTCTATTTCTTCATCTTCGATGACAAAATTTTCATTTTCTTGTAAAATTATATCAGGAAGTTCTATAGTTGAAATTATAATCAAATATAAGATTTTTAAGTTATTGAATAAATAAAACTTACATTTAAAAATGGATAAAAATTTATTCTTGGAAGAGCTCTTGCTTTGATTTTTGCATCTGTGACATGGTTGGCATTTTCAAATATTTTGACAAGTTTGAGAGATTTTTTAAAATCACAAATTAATCTTTCAATATACGATTTCTGTCCCAAATTTCATCACATTTGGACCAATAGTATTCGAATAATGTTAGACCAATCAGAATGAAGCCTTATTCTCTTCCTAAAAATTCCCAAAGCTCCAAAATTGTTTCTACTATCAGATTCCTAAATTTAACAATATAGCACTATCTCTTTACTTATGAATCCTGTCTATACATTTTTGGGACCTTAGAGTGATAGATAGACACACAATGGCATGACTAATAGTCATTTACTATGAATAGTATTGAGAATTTATAACAATTCAATCTTTAATAGTTATTTTATTCAAAATCATCGAATTAACCCATAAAGGCCCAGAGAATTTTTTTTCATGACTCGCATTCCATCTTTTGTCTATCATATGGTTTAGAAAAATTAATTTAACAACTTGTATCATCACACTTTCGAAATTAAAAAGTTTGAAGATTTAAAATTTTTCAAAAAAAGAAAAATATAAGTTAGAAAGTAAGAGTTCAAATAAACAAAGTATTCTCGAAATATGGGATAAAATTAAACAAGTATTCAGTAAGTTAAAGATTTTATTCAAATAAATTAATTTTATTAGCCCAAATACATATTAATTTTGTGTGTTTAGATAATTTTACGTGAATCTCTCACGGATATGTTTACCAGAAGCAGACTACTTTTTTATTTGGTTCTAAGCAACTTTATTTTAAATGACATTCTTTATTGTTATTATTATTAGATATCATCTCAAGTCTATAACCAATATTTATGAAGAATTTTATAAATTAATTAGATGTAAGTATGAATATGGGACTTGCAAAAAATCATATTCTTTTTCTTTAATATTGCAGCTATTAATTAACTTATTGATATGTAAAGTATGATGAATCATTGATGATTATGACTGAAACAATGCGCTAATCTCCCAATGACTTTGCGCCTAGATCAATAATAATGAGTTGCTCAAGTGGTATGTGCCTTCAAAGGCACAGTGGGACTTTAAGGGTTAAGAATAGGGTTTCTCTGAACAATCTCTAGTTTCTCCAGTATTTCTCTTGATCCATTGAGATTTCTTACAGCTAAATGGTTCTTCACTAGGTCTTTATCCATTCTTGTAGATCTTAATAATTCTTCATTATTTCTTCCTTCTTTTGGAATAAGACCCGTTTCTTGCCAACATTTTGTAATAACGTCTGGGTCTGAGTTGTCTTTTCGGTTATTGGTGAGACCTAGTTCATACACCAAAAGCTCAAACGCTGCTTTATCTTCAATTTCGTTCTTCTTTTTAGAATTACAAAAGTTTAGGGCGAAAGATTGGATTTCTTTTTGCTCCTTAGATATTTCTATATCAGTGAAGTTGAAGATACCTTTTTCATGAAATTGACTTCTTAAAAACGGAAACCATGCTACTTCAATTTCTAATTTTTCCATCTTATACAAAAACCCAGGGGATGACAGCACAGATGTGTGGGTGAAGGAGAAATTTTTCATCAACATGTATAAACCTTATTTGTGTGTTCAAAATAATTATCCATTTAATCTTCAACTACCGTGGCCTATGTGAACTTTTTCACCTTTTTCTCTTCACTATTTGTCAAAAAATAGGTCTCGGAGTAATAGGGTTTCAAGACGATATTCTGATGCAAAATTTGACGCTGATTCCGAATCTGGTCTCAGAATTCCGTTATCATGCTTCGTTTGGGAGAAAATCTCAAAATTTCAAAAATGCCATTTTGCATATAATTGAGCTTCAAAATTACATTAAATTAAATTTGAAAATTAATTATACCGGAAAAAAATTAACATTAATTAATAGAACAATAAATTCTGCGTCGATTGATGCATGACAAGGCTACGCAAGTATTTGTATTACGCGGGAAATCACAAAATGAGTACTTGAAAGTCCCAATTTATGTGAAAAAAATCAAGAAATTTTATGACTTTCTATCAACTTACAGGCTTATTAAGAATAAATTCCAGAATGTTCTTCATAAATATTGGTTATAGACTTGAGATGATATCTAATAATAATAACAATAAAGAATGTCATTTAAAATAAAGTTGCTTAGAACCAAATAAAAAAGTAGTCTGCTTCTGGTAAACATATCCGTGAGAGATTCACGTAAAATTATCTAAACACACAAAATTAATATGTATTTGGGCTAATAAAATTAATTTATTTGAATAAAATCTTTAACTTACTGAATACTTGTTTAATTTTATCCCATATTTCGAGAATACTTTGTTTATTTGAACTCTTACTTTCTAACTTATATTTTTCTTTTTTTGAAAAATTTTAAATCTTCAAACTTTTTAATTTCGAAAGTGTGATGATACAAGTTGTTAAATTAATTTTTTTCAAATTTTCTGATATTTCCGAGTCACTGTGTCGTCTCGAATTTCTCCGATTAGAATGACCCTCCATACATAATTTGAAGTTTTATGCGTTTTTCAAATTGTTCCCGCAAGTTATAGCTTCGACAATTTTATCGTTCAAGGTAATTTGAGCTTTAAATTCAATAGAAAAAGAAAATTTTAATAAATTTATTAAAATTATTACAATCAGGCTTTATTTCCTGATATACCCAATACTAAAGAATCTAGAAATTCCTTTTTCGATTAAAATATCTCAAAAATTTTCAGCTAAGATCCCAAAAGTTTACAATGCAATTAGTTTTTTGGTGAATAAAGCTTTATTTTCGTCGGTTCTCTTCAGACCAAACACCGAATTTCGATATATATTTATACATGAAATAATGTTGGGAACGTTTTGGATTAGCCAATAGAATTTATTCATCATGAGTTGACCAATGAGAGCTGAGTGTGTTCATGCTCTTCGGGCTGTGAGGAATATATCTATTGTTTGGTTACCGGTTGGTAACCCTTTCCTCTGTTTACCCGTTTTCTTGTGTTGCTTAGGTGATGTGGGGAGGTTTCTTTTTCGCGTCAGAGTGAAAAAAATCTCTTTCGATCCTCATGGTTTTTAGTTTTTTATTCAGTTCTAGTTATATTGAGTACAGTAAAAGTACAAATTATATCCTCGAATAAACAAGCCACAATAAAAATGAAAAAATCTCTTATTAATAAAGTTTATTCACTCATTTGGCGTAGTGGTATCTCTCTCACCTCTCATTACTCTCCCCTTCCACACCGGGCACATTGAACACTCTTTCTCTGTTCTCTTATTTGTACAATCATTAATCAATGATTATAATGATCATTATAATTCTGTTTATGAATAAAAATTTTCGATTTCAAAAAAAAAATTTATTTAACCTTTACGATTTCTGTGAATTTTCAATGACTTTTCTTTTTAACAGGCAAATTACTAAATAACTATATGATGAATTAGATGTGGTGATTTTGTTTGATTTTTTTGTATTTTGGAAACTGTTAAAAGTTAAGAAAAGATGTAATTAAATTTAGAAATGTTACAGTTGTGCCCCAGTTTTAAAAGTAGATCAAGTTTTTTGAAAGATAATTTTTTGGTCAAAATTTCACAATTTTTTTAGTTTTATGTCTCAATCTAAAGAGAATTTTCTCTTGATTCTATCAGTACCACTAAACTCCATTGCATTCGTCCACTGAGAATGAAAAATCTTGAAAATAAAATTTGATAAAAAAGGCAATGTGTCACCTTTAATAGGTAAAAGTTCAATAATTATTATAATTATAGTTTATAATTATGTGTTTTTTTTTATAGAAATATTTCTTTATTGAATGAATAATGAAAAAAAAGATAGAATTTAAAAATAATTTGTACAATATTCATGAAATCTGTCGGTTTTGAAAAATCTATAAATTGGCGATTAATAAATCTGAAAAATTTTAACGAAATCAATCTGGTAACTATTACTAATGGAGATCAGGATAGAGAAGAGTATAAGAGTAATCAATTTTTGATCTTATATGTTCTATAATAATTTTTATGGGGTAGAGGTTCTCACAATTGGATAAATCATAGCTATCATGCAGGATGTTATAAGTGGAAAGGAGGAAATTATTTTGATAAGAGATGTTTCTTATATTATAATTTCTTTCGATTTTAACGGATGTTTCAGTGAATTTTTTAATGATGAAGGCAAAACGGCGAATCCATAGTGGATTTAGACCGGAAGCCAAGATCCGAGCATTGTGGGAATCCAAATCAGGGTAAAGTGCATATAGGAATCTACTTTGGATTCTCTCGATATTTCGAGCTTGTTCATTCGTTAAATTTGTAAGGAGGGGAGAAATATAATCAATGTGTGGAAGCACAAATAATTTATAAGCCTTAGTTCTCAGGATTAGTGATTTTAAGAATTTGAGTATAGCGAAAATCTTAGAATTAATTTTAGGTAAATTTGAGTAAGGATTTAATTTGAGTTTGTGATTTATACCGAAACCTAGATCAAAAGTAAAGGAGACAATTTCTCCAGGAAGTAGAAGCGACTCAAAGAGGGTTGTAGGGAGACCCAATGGGGGCTTTTATTTCTATAAATATAGAGTCCCATGGACTCAAATGAATCTTTAAGTAGCGAGAAGTTGTGGTTGATTTTTATAATATCAAGAGAGTTTTTCACCTTGAAGACGAATTTTAAATCGTCAGCGAACTTAAGAAGGGCACCCTCAGTACCCTCAAGGAGCTGAATATCAGTAAAACAAATATTGAAGAGAAGAGGACCAATAGTGGAACCTAGAGGAACGCCAGAGGGAATGGGTCCAAGACTACTGGTGGTGTTATTAAATTCGACATATTGTAATCTTTTTGCGGAAAGTAGTGCCGGACTTCTTCAAAAATATTTGGTGGCGATGAAGGAATCATCTAGAGGAATTTGAAGTCAAGTGAATAATTAGTGATAAAGCTTATATTTCACCGGATCTCGTCAGACTATTACACCGGCTCGATATTTATAGAGAAAAATAAAGAAAATGTACAAGTTCCTCTGATTGGTTATAATCCCATTGGATTTTTGAGTTAATGAGTTTAAAATTTGTCACCAAGGCTAATTGATATTTCAAATTATAATTATCTTCTTTTCACAAACTCGTCTAACGATAATTGCCCACTGAATCGTTTCCGTTTCTTCCCTCTTTTCTGATTAGCAACCATGTTTGATTCCTCTCGGTTCATACTAATTACAGGTTGAGAATTGATTTGATTACTAACATCCGTTAGCTTCTCTTCTTTTGCACTTGAATTCTCACTTGCAATTGTTGCTGGGGCAGAACTGACTTGATTGCATTGAGACATAGTTTCCACTACTTGCTCTATTTGTTCGCTTTTTGGATTTGCATCAGTCTGATCATTATTAAATCCTCAATGATCAACCAATCCATTCTTCAACTCAAGTTGCTAATAATAATAATAATCAGAGGTACATTTTCTTTATTTTTCTCTATAAATATCGAGCCGGTGTAATAGTCTGACGAGATCCGGTGAAATATAAGCTTTATCACTAATTATTCACTTGACTTCAAATTCCTCTAGATGATTCCTTCATCGCCACCAAATATTGTAATCTATTACAAAGGAAATACATGGTTAAGTTGATGATATGGGGGTCAATTTTAAAAAGAATCAATTTTTGTTTAATAAAAGAAAATTTTAGCTTGTCAAAAGCCTTAGAAATATCAAGATAGTGGATAATAATGTAGTGTTCAGATTTAGTTTCAAATATTCTCTATGTTAGCTTCTTTAATTAATTACATCTTCATGTCTAATTAAAAATCAATGACGAATTCTATCAAAAGTCGTTTCAGTGTCTTGATGTGAAAAACTAAACTAAAACGCAGTGTGCGATTTCTCATACACCAAAACTGGGGCACAACTGTAGTCACCAGTAATTATCCTCTTTCATTTGACACTGAAATCGACATTCATGAAAAATGTAGAAAAATTATTTGGGCCAACTTTAATCTGATTTTAAGCTTTTCAAAAACCCACCCTCTCCCCAATATACATTACCATTCTGATCAGAATTTAATTCTCTATCGATTGATCTGAAAATCTCAACTTTTTGATATTTTTAGACAAAATTTTATACCAGGACCCTAATAAACCTACTTCAAAGTACAACGACAAGTTATTTATTTATTGAAAAACTGTGAATATACACAAATGTACACAAATGAATGCAGGTGTAGTTTTACACTCCACAAATACGGTTCTTACATGTATTTAATTTACCGTAAGAATTAAGGTATAGCAAGTAAAGTTTCTTCGTTATAAAGAATGGTTGAGAATTTATTTTTAGTTTTTAAGAACAAGGAAAAAACTTTCTTTTTAATTATGTATGAATTCCAGATTAGATGTTCGAAAAAATCATATTACGGGTTTATTTCGGTTTTAGCATGGGAACAAAAAATGAATATAATTGAATATAATTAATTCAAACTTCACTCTCATTGGTTATTATTTTTGGGGCAGAGAGGTATAAAACACCTTTGCCATCACACATTTTGGTTAAAGCGAGTTATCATGTGTGGATTTTATTTCTCAATATTGTAATACATATAATTACTAATAAGTAATGTTTTAAACATTCTATTTTCATAATGTTTACTTAAAATCGCATTGTCTAATGTCATTTTCGAGATGTCAGAATTCATCATTTTTCTTGACTTCGACGATCATTCTTTCTCTCATCAGATTAAAGTCATTGAAACTAATTAGATTTTCCCTGCTATTGGCCTTTTTAAACTATCAAGTTGATATTGTAGTATCATCAACTCATATAAAATTCAGCTTTTGTATCGTAATTCGCAATGAATCGAATCATTAAGATTCTAATTCTGAAATTGAAATTCAGAGTATGAATTTCAAACTTGAATTTATTCTTATATAACACAACATTTTTTAACTTTGTTATTAACTTTTCGTTTGAATTAAAAGTATATTTGAAATTTTTTCAATAACCAAGATTTAATTAAGATTTTGAAATTAATCTTTATGTTCAAAGCTCTAGGATCAGTCGCCAATAAAACCGATGAATCTTTTGGTTCTAAAACCTTCGATGAAACATCAAATCAAAATGCAGGGGTTTCTAATGTAGCTCTTGCTGAGAAAAGGCTACAGATTCTTGAATCTGAAGAAAGTGCTTTTCGTAAAAATCTGAAAGAAGACGCTCAGCTCACTGGAACTTGTCTTGATATGTGTCCTGAAATTGAAAGATATTTTCGTGAAGCTAAACAAAGATTTTCTTTTTTTGAATGCCATCTGGAATCATATGAAAAATCAAATCTCATCATATTCGACCATAATAGAGCGGTTAAAGATTACTCGAGATCTTCTGCAGATCAAGCTCTTCCTTTACCAAGTGATTTAAGGCCGACAGAAACTCTGCTCAAAACTTTGAGATACCTTTTAGCTGCCATAGTTGATATTCCAGAGAAGAAAACTCATAAAAATATTTGGAAGCAATGGTACGAGTTTCTCTGGACTAGGACCAGAGCAATTCGTAAAGATATTGTTCAACAGCGTCTTTGTAATGAAACTACAGCCTTAGTTCTTGAAACTATCGTCAGATTTCATATTTATTCTGCTGCACATTTGGTTGATCAGCCGGCTGATGTTTTCGATGCTAGAATAAATTCAGAAAACTTGTCCAAGTGTCTACAAAGTTTAAAGGAAATCTATTCAGATCTCTCATTATCATCTAATAAATATTTGGAATCGGAAAGTGAATTCAGATCCTACATGATTCTTATGAAATTGAACGATGATAATGTTGTCGACGAAATTCAAAAGCTTCGTCCAGAAATTCGTGAAGCTTCTTTAGTTAAACATGCTATTGAGGCCTATCATGCTATAGCTGAGAATAATTATGTCAAATTCTTCAAGCTGGTTAGTTCAGCAAGTTTCTTTGCTGCTTGTCTTATGCATCGTTATTTCAACCAAGTTCGTCACAAGGCTATTGAAGTGATGGTCTCCTCTTCTCTTGTGCCTGGAAGTAAAACAGCACAGGTGAGAATTTTATTGTATTAACTATTTTTTAGTATACTGTTGATAAAATGATAAAAATTCTCGGCTTTGAAAATGAAGAACATATCAAGAATTTCTTCTCAATCTACAACATTGAAGTTGACAATGAATTTGTCTTTTTGACAAAATTCGATTTAAACTCTAGCATAACTCATCCAGAGATAAGACCATCAAACTTGATCAAATCCAAAAGGCATGGAAAGAATCTTAGTGAACTCTTTTTTAATGGAGAAATTGATAACTCTTGGGCTATAACAACAACGCCTTCATCGTCTTTCCCTTCATCTTCGCTGGCCAATGATGTTCCCTTGAAAATACCCAATAAACCGTTAAAATCTAGTCTATTCTCCTTCGTACAAGCGAATAATGTTCAAGTTAGCAGTGATAAAACTATCGACAGGGCTTGTAGTGACACAGATCAAAAACCAACCTATCCAGATCATGAAATTCAATACAATGTTGATCGTTTAGTTGATGAAATATGCCAGGATTTCTCAATAAAACGCTTAGCCCTCGAGCTAATCCTTAATGAATACGTCTGGATACTAACCAAGGAAATTATGTTTGAAGAGTGCCTCTCAGTAAGTCGATTCCTTGTAATAATCTTTCAGATTTTCAATGCCTCAAAGAAGAAAGTTGAAATCTTCGAAGAAGAAAAAGCCTACTCCCTTGAGTTTATTCTGAATGGAATTATCAGAGAGTTTACTGAAGATACTCTTAAAACAATTCTTCCTCCAATTATTTGCCATGAAAGTATTATTGTAAGTTGCTTTTAACTTGTGAAGATAAGATAATCAGTTACAGGAATTTTTCAACTGTACTTAAAAATAAGCTTGATTTTTTATAATTCTATCAATACTAATTTAAGATGGAAGAAATAATGCCAGAATTTTTGCATGGTGAAATCTACGAAGCTTCTCGTGAGGCAATACTCGAATTAACAGCTGATCTGTTTTATTATCGGAATCTGATTCATCGTTCCCTGAAACATTGGCTCAAACAGACAAGATATTCTCAGGTATCTCGCAAGCGATCTATGGAGCATCTTGAAATATTACCATTACCGTTGAGCACTGTTAATCCTTCAGTTGAACCATTTCAAGCCAAGAGAAATAGGATTTACATTCCAGATGAAAATAATGTAAGTTTTTCTTTTAAAAAGCAAAAAACATAGTTATGTGTTAGCCTTATTTCTTGGTTTTCCTATGCCAAGGATGGCGGGAAATTCAGATTTAACCCCACTCTTTTTAGTCCCACTCTGCCTTTAAAGGTACGTACCATTTGAGCAACTGATTATTATTCATCTAAGCTCTATAATTTCTCAAAAATGTCCTATACTAATTCAAAAATAGTTGCTTTTTTTGAAAACCTAGATCATAGATGAAAAGTAAGATGAATTTCATCGAGTAATCAGATACCTGTAGAATTCAGATATGCAATCGCCTGAACCCTATCTGCTAAAGCTACAAAGATAACCTGTTTTTGGATTAAAAAAATGACCCAATTGATAGACAAAAGATGGAATGCAAGTCATGAAATAAATTCTCTGCGAATTTATCGGTAAAAAAGCATCAAACATAAATGAGTTGATCGGAGATTATAGATTCTTGCTCGATCTTTGTGAATAACACTGCAAAAGATACGACACATCTGAGAACGGTTTTCAACATGAATAATTTTCACAATAGATTAAAACATAAGCGACCCATGTTTCAGGCTTTGCATGAATACTAATTGTATATTTTGTAAATTTCAGATTGCAGATAACTCTTCAAATATTATCCTGACGATCGTTTCTCAGCCCAATATTTCAGAGACTTTTCTCGACTGGTTTGGCCTGGAGTTGAGAGCCTATTGTCTCAACAAATTCCTTCCCATCGACAATGACCTTTTGTGCATTGCACATGTCTTTAAGAATATCGATAGCACCTTGAATGTCGATGATGACAAATTCAATATAATCATCCTTCTGACAAATTCCTTAAATGAAAGTGAAAAAGATTATTTTGCATCCACCTGCCCAAGGAATGTCCACGGAATCATTAGGATAGCTCATACATTTAATTTGGAGTAAGGATTACTTTTTTGAATTATCGAAAATACTCAATTTGAAAGATTAGTCAACATCTCTCACTAGCTTTAATTTGATTGGTCAAAATACATCACTTCCAATTCATAACCAATCACGTTTAAGCTAAGGAAAATAATGCAAATTAGTTAGTCATATGTGAAACTAACCTTCTCATCAAATTATTTTAGTGAAATAAACAGAGTAAACCATATTTCATCTACATATGCGAATATTCTCATGTCGGGAAAGCCTAGTCTGTTGTGGTCGAAAAATCTGGGGAGTACCATTGAGCAAATGACAAAGAATCAGACTTTGGCCAAAATATTTTCAGAATTTCGAGAGAAGCCTTTGTCTAAAAAATATGAGAATACAGTGCATTTAAGTAAGATCTTACCAGGCTATGTTGAAAAGAAATTCCTCAAACCCTTTTCCGGGTATATTGACTATATGGAAATACAGCCTACAACTTATCATGTGAGAAATTTATATTTTCTACATGTGATTATTTATCAAATAGAATCTGAATCACATATTCTCATTCGTTTTTAATTGGTCCTTAAAATATTGACCAATCAAATGCAAGATGAGATTTTCTATAGAAATAATCATGAATAGAATCGAACAAATTTGGAAATCAAATATGAATATTCTAATCTTGATTTTCTCTTCAGAATCCAGTCAGTTACCTAGCTAAATACAACAAACTTATTGAGGAACTGCCAATATCAGAACTCTCAAAAAACTTTTTATTCATCAAAACCCAACCCCTTGAGAAATTACTCGAGAATGATAACGGAGATGTATTGCTTCAATCTTTCACCTTGTTTTGTCAGGAGAACTCTGCTCTTTCCGCGGTTAAAGGAAGGATTTTTGAAAACTCAAAAATTTATCTTCTTAATTTAATTAAAGCAGTGGAATTAGTAAGCCTTATTTACAATCTACAGTTTTGATTATCGAAATTTTCTCTTGATTTCAGCAATTTCTCATACCTGCTCGAGCCTGTTTGCTGCCCTGGTCAAAGTTGGTCTTTAACTTGATTTCAGAATTCATGAATCTTTTGAATCAAAATTTGTTAAGTGAAGTTATCGAAAAGGGAAATCTAAACTTTGCAAGAAAGATGAAACTAAAGTTTACATCGAGTTGGAAAATTTCTTCGTACCAGGAAAAAATAAATGAATTCTCAAGAATGCTCAACAGGGAGTTTACATTAGTAAATAATACAAATAGAAAGTATGAGATCATTCAGGATAATATTGAGAATAAACTTAGCAGCCAGATAAACAAGGTCAAATCTATTTTTGACAAGCTTGAAAAGAATTTGAATTTGTAATTAAATCTACACAGAAATGAATATTATTTTTTTATAAACGAAAATTCTTGTTTCTCATTGGCTTTTGGATGGCCTTTTTATGATTGGTCAAATTAAACGATGCCCTTAAAAAAGAGAATTAAAAAAATAAAAAATTTTATTTTATCATCTCAAACATTGCCAGATTTTTGGGAGGGATAGAAAGTTCTTGCAACAAGAATGGGGAATAAGATTGATGCATCACCGCAGACTTTTATGCTTTGAGCATCCTTTGAGACTTTTCCCCAACTAACAGATTCATCGAGTCTGGCCCCTGAATCACTACCATCATACTCTTGAGCAGTATTTATAAGAACAGTGTAATCAGCCCCGTTTCTCATCAGGTTTGCGTTAAATGTATGATGCTTTGCTATTCCTCCGCCCAAAACAATCATTGCAGTCTTTTTTGAGGAAATTGCCAAATTATTAATGCGCTTGATGTCTTCCACAATGTCAATACGCAAACTTTTCTCCTTTTTGTAATCACACATGCAGCTATGATTGAATAGCATGTCTCCAAGTGAACCATCAGTTAAGCCAGGACAAAAAACCGGAATCTTATTCTTAAAGGCCCAGTAATAAACGGAAGAAAGATCATTGATCTCCTCTCCAAGATACTCGATAACCTTGGATGGAGTCCAACTAAAATCATCTTGCTTGCAGGCCATTTTTGAAAATCTGGGTAGAATCCATTCCTCAAATTTGATATAATTGTTGTTGGGAACGTAGATATTTCCGATTCGATTGATTCCTTTGTCTCTAAGTTGGTGACCGGATAATTTTGAAAAATCACCCAGGTAAAACGGGGCTAAACACTTGACAAAGTCCTCTTCGATGCCACCAGCACTCGTGACCAAGACATCAACTAACTTGTTCTGTACCAAATATCTGATGATCTCTCTAACTCCTGAAGACATCATATTGGAAGTGAAAGCGAGGAATGTTTTGAAAGGTTTTTCCTCTGTCTCTTCGTTAGAAACGTTCATCTTTTTTCGGTCTAAAATCTTTTAGAAGTTAGAAAGAGTGATTTACAATTTGTCTAAGGATATTCTCAGCCTGAGCAAGTTCTGATGCCTGAAAGCCAGTTGTCATGAAGGAGTTGAAAAATTTATCAAAACTGAAATCGTCTGTTTCGAAATCAAATCCATGAATGATCTCAGTCTCTTTTGGCAACGGCTCACTTTCCTTCATCACATTTTCTCGGAAAGGGTTCAAGTTCTCCTAAAAATTTATATTTTCATGAATGAGAGAAATTCTAAGAATTAACAGAATAATTTTTTATAAAGTGATTTGATTTATTCTGAATCTACAATTTTATCTTTTAGATTGAGGGGTTCATTATGCAACAATACAATATCAGCTTCTTTTAAAGTTATAGCTTTTGTGTTTAGGAGAAAGGATCGGGATAATTCAAAATCTTTTAGTCTGATTTTAACTGATTGCCCAAGGCTGTAGTTAGAGTTATTTGGCTTTTCACAAACACCAAAGAATTTACCACCAAAATCGATGTAAAGGTTGGATTTTGTCATATGATAAACTGTACCAGGTATGACGTTCTTTTCAAAATTGCCAAGTTGAACGAGAAAAGAATTTCTTAATAACGTTGGAAATGACAACTTGGAGTCTTTGTTAGTAGTTAACTGTTTATAATCAACTGGAATGAGAGAATTTTTCGATGTTAATCCAGTAGAGCTAGAATTTCGTCTACATGTTGTGAAGAAATTAACTGGATTGCTTAGTCTAAACTTGATCATGAAAATATTATTTTTGTATTATCAGTTAATACAAAGTGCTAATTTTTCATAGTAAAAATTGTTTTAATCACTCATCAAGTGATATGAATTTTGAATATTTTTATCAATAAACTCATTATTAATCCATCCTTATTAATAATAAGTTATTATCACTGAGCTCCGGATTCGATAAAATATCGATATTTATAGAATACAAGACTTAATCGGATTTTTATTCCTTCTTAATTCATCATCAGTGCGAACAATGGGTGAAAACTCAGTTGATTCAATGAGTATTCTAGATTATGTTCCGTCAACATTTAATATGAGTCAACAAACAGGACAAGAAATGCTTCGTCGTTTGGAATTTGAAGCTTACGAGAAAGTCATATCAGTATTCCGTGCTCAAGGTCCTCTCTCTGAAAATAAACGTCTACTGCTTCATGATATAAGAAAGACACTTCGAATTCCAATAGAAAGACACAAAGCAGAAATTAGACGTGTGAATAACAATGAAGAAATTTTATCAATTTCTGAAACGTAAGTTGTATTAATAATAATAATTCAATTCTTTAGAATCAGTGGTACAATTTATGATGAAGATTGGCTTATCGAAGGTTTTCGAGTTTCACCAATACTTCACAGATCTATTCCATTAACTTCAATTACTCGTATAGCCAATATGTTCAAGCTTACTAATGATTCAAAAGATAAAAAGCATTTCCAATTCGACTATGAAAATATAATCGACAAACAAAAACTGAAGAAGGATATCAAAAAAGTAATTTCTTTAAATTGATCTCATTTCCTTTTTCATTATTTCAAGGTTTTAAATAAAAAACCCAGTGAAAAAAATGAAATTAGACCAAAGTTAAATCCTATCAGTGAGCGTGTAGTAAAGACCGAGTCTCCCCTCAAAAGAGATATACCTGGCGAGAATTTTAGACAAAGAAATCAAGAAAATATTGTTAAATCAGTAGAAAATCTTTCAGTAAACATAGAATCTGTAATTAAAACTTGTTCTTCTATAATCAAAATAAAAATAATTTTTTCTTTTTTCATTATAGAATATATCCCTACCACAGGTTTCAACGCCTCCTCATGCATCTAATGGACCTATTTCTAAACCAAATAACAGGCCTACTTCCATCTCCAATGTTAGTGGCCCCCCTCTGGTACAGCCGAAACCAAATCCTCCAAAGCTTCAATCCAATGGCATTGTATCAGCCACTTCAACAAACATAATCAAAATTAATACTTCAAGGCTAAGTGGTAGTACGACAACAAATAAATTATTAGTTGTTAATAGTGATCAAACTTCATTGAATCAAAATCCCTCTGTTACGACTCCAACTACAAAAATTGTTTCAATCCTTCCCGGTAATTTCAGTTCAACAAAACAAATCAAGATTGTCGGTGTGAATAATAACAATCCTGCAAGTGGTCAAATAATTAGAACAACTCAACAAAATATTGTTGTAACATCTCTCTCGAATTCCCCAGGGGTCTCAAATAATTCTCCTCATGCATTAAAGAATTTAAATAGCATTGAAAAAATCTCAACTAGTCCTTCTATTTTACATGTTAACAGAATCCAAACTACTCAGACTTCAAACAACATCAACAATAACAATAATCACGTCAAGACATTAATAAACATAAAGAATCCTGTTCAAGTTTCACGCCCACAACCGAGCCCAGCTTTGCCACATGTGGTTACAACATGTCAGAAGTCAGTTATACCTCAAACAGCTTCCCCACTACTCGCTTCCTCATTCGAAACAAATCATTCTCATCCTCTTGTCAACAACACCAGTAGCTCTTGCACAAAAAATACTACAAGTGAATATGAATTGGATTTAATCGACGAAGCAATCATAGCCGCTGAAAAAGAAATGCAAGCTCAAATGGAAAAGGAACGTCTCGCCCAGGAACAGGAAACTGCACTAGGCGTCATTCAAATTCAAGTTTGTCTCATAATCATGGATGTGATGTTATTCCCTGTTTTATAGTGAATTACTTTTTCTTTTAGCAACCAGATTTATCCAAAGTACCTATAAAACCGGAACTAGAATCTCCTAAGAAGGTCAAACAAGAAGAGGAAGAAACTCAACTCAATAAAATACTCGAGAAAATCCAAGAGGAATCAGTTCAAGTTGTCGTGAATAACTCTCCCAGTATTCAAATTCCTCCTGTCGAACAAGTAACTGTCAAAGACGAACCCCCAGAGAATGATGCCAAAATCAAAATTGATCAGGCTGAGTTTATGCATATTGAAATATCCAAAAATCATGGTGGTGGATACATCCAAATCCCGATTCCCTATAATGATTGTGACCTTGACGCTGTAGTGAGTGGAATATTAAATATTCTAGATCTGACATTAGGTATAATTAATCCATTTTTCTTCTCGATTCAGACAGAAGATCAAGACACCACTCAAATAATAACTTATAGGTATTTCAAAGATAACGGACAAGCTGCTTCAAATGTAAGTATTTCTTCGTCCATCTTAGATCCATTTAATCAAAGATAATTTAATATCAATCTTATCAGATAACCTCAATGATTCCACAGTTTGGCGGTCGTTTTCCAACCCCAAACAGGAAAATTGTTTCTGGCTCCAACATCAGTACACCGAATCCGCTTACACCTCGACTATCAAAGACTCCATCTGTTCCTAATTCATTGGCCATCGGTCTACAGTCACCAACTATCCAACAACAGCAACAACAACCAAAGACTAACAATATCAAAGAGGAAAGTCTTCCCAACTCTGATCAGGAGAACCAGAAAATGTCCATTATAGACATGGCAGCATCTAGTCTTGATTTGAAACAAATCTACGATGACTCCTCTAATAATTCCAACAATTATATCTCTGATTCAGAGCCAGACAATAAACGTCGAAGGTGTTATGCTCCCTTGTTTTGAAATGACTCCATTTTTTTCATTGCTTTTAAAATTATTTTTTCACTCGTGTAAAGTTGCCTAGAAACTGCGTATAAATATTATTCTCTTGATATATATTCTAAACTCTCTTTTTTGGTGCCTATATATAAAGATTTTCATCGTAATTTCCCCCAATTACACACTCCCCATTGATGATGTGAATAAATGATAGAGAATACACTATTTATATGCATCGATTATAACTTACTTAAATTGTACTGCAGATCTTTCTATTCACATCTGTTAATATCTCCAAGTATATACATTATATAATAATAATATGGGAACTCAAATCTTGGATTACTCCATCACCATATATTATTTGGACCCGTTGAAGAAAAAAAACCTGTAAAATGTACATAAATGAATTATTTGTATGTCTGTACAGTGTAAAAAGAATATGCACTGAAAAAACCAAAACTATTAACTGATAATAGATTCATTTTTAAATTAAACAAATACTCCTCTTTCTTTATAAATACTCAAAATTTATCTTTTTAAAATCATTTTATATTTGCTCAGATTAAGGAAGAGGACCTGTTCGACAAGGAAGACACAGGAAAACCCAATCCAAACCTCTTAGAAAATCTTAGACTATTGAGACAAGAAGTCATTAGTGAGAAGAACTCGTATGATAAAAACCAGACTATTGAGTATCTAAAGGGGCTCATTCTCAGGTTCAGAGAGGGTCCTTTCCGGTCAGAGCCTCTGTATGAAACCGTATCCATTCAATGTCTCATTAATTTTTACTCCTTCTTGATTACATCAGGGGATAAGCACACAGATACTTCATCTAACATATCGAGCTTGTACGATGAGGAAACCTTGAAAATCTTGACAAATAGAGATCATCTAAAACGATCCTCCCACCTAATCTTATTAAGCCATTATTTTTGGTTGAAGGATAAGAGCTTCCCTTGGCCAAAAGAACTTGAACAACATTGGATCAAAGTTTCAATTCGAATTGGATCACAAAATTATTTCTCTGACAATGCCATACTTAATGATCTCATATTTAATGCTCGTCTCATTCTTAACGATATTTCTGAGTACTCCAATATTGCTCAATCAAATTTTGCCATTGTCGGTCATCTCATTGGCTATTATTGCTCAGTGGAAAGAATCCAAGACTACGAGGAAGCTAGCAATGAAACTCTGAAGGAAAGACCTATCGCTAGGAATCTTTGCAAATCAAGCCTTCCAAGGAAATTCACTCTACAGTACTTATCTTCAAATTTCTCTGACAATAACTTGATTGGTCAAATCGTTGAATATTTTGCTGAAACTGTCAACAACTGGATGATTCAGGCTAGTCACTTGATCGAAGAAACCAAGGAAAACTATGAATGTTTTGTTCATAACTTTGTAAACTTCGTGAGGCTTTAAATACTAAACTAATCCTATTTTAAAATTAGCTGGTACTATTTCTCTACTAAATTGTTGCCACGGTACTTTTTTGCATTGTTTTTTAAATTAACTCTCAGGATATAGCATTCCTCAACTAAAGCTAATTGATATGAAGTTGGGAATCTATGATTTTTACAGAGATCTCGATATTTTCATCAAGAATTCGAATTTATTAAAGATTTTTTGGAATCTAACTCATGTTGCTCACTTTTATCTTTTCAAGAAAAAAATTCTGAAAAAATTATTTTAATGGAAGACATTTTTCACCTTAAAATTTGTCGCAAAAATTCCATTTTTTCAAACTTAGAACTGAAAATTTTTATGGATTTGAAAGTTTGAGGGTGATCAAAATAGTTTTTTCAAGATCAGGATTAGACAAGAAAATCAATTTAACTGAATCTTATCTGATGCATAGCCTTATTATCGTTTGGGAGCTGAAATTCGATTTTTTGATCATTTTCACTACTTGGAAATCAAAGAAATTTCGATAATTCAAAATCTCTCGATAATGGGATAACTGCCGATAATTTTACGGTTTTAGTCTGCTTTCTTGTCTTTAACATATTCGAATTTTTGATGAAAAATCGAGATTTCTGTAAAAACCATTGATTCCCAACTTTAGTAAAAGCCAATTAAATAGTTTTATGAATTTATAACTAGAATCCTGATATACGGCTTTCATAATTATGAAATCCTCAAGATCAAAGCTTTGAATAATGTTGGATAATATTCCTTTTAGAATTCAAAAAAAACTAAAAGGATTTATTTTATGAACTATGCGCTATTACAGTTTTTGCCCGGTCGTTTTCTATCATGAAAATTTTTTGACAAAAATCAGAAATTTTGATGAGACAAAATTTTCTAAAAATTTACGGTTACTATTTTTTACTCAAAATCCCTCAAATTTTCTATAAGGTACTTTTTTTTCTTATTTTTCAGTCTATGAGATAATTTTTTAATATTTTATTTGGTACTATTTGTACTATTTTTGAGGCCCTACTAATAAAACTTAATAAAAAAAACCGACTGAATAAATTAAGATTTGAGGTTATTTTAAGGATGTTCAGGAAGTCAGATCATGTTACCATTGATTTCACCATTTAAAGAAAAATATTATTTTTGAGAAAATTATAGTCTTTTTTCAAATTTTAAATTCAGCTGAAAATTAATAGAAGCGTGGTCAAAAGAAGTTTTTCCGGATCAAGATTTGACAAGAAAATCCAATTTGCCAAATGATCATGGTTTAGAAGTTGAATTTCGATTTCTTGACTATTCATTTTCACTACTTGAAAACCAATGAAATTTTGATGATTCAAAAATCCCTCAAGAATGGTGGATCTGTCAAAGTTTCAATGGTGATATTAGGTTTTCTTGGCTTATTCTGATCCTAAAAAACTTGAGCTCAAAAAATCGGAATTTGGCGCCAAATCGAAATTTTCCTTAAAAATAATTTTTATTCAGATTTTTTTTCCTTCAAACGGTAAAATTCATAGATTTACAACTGTCAAAATTTCAATTCTGATTGTAATCATTAGCTAACATCGTTTTGAAAATTTTAGGATGAATCGTTAATAGGATTAAACTTTCTTCTACGTGGTTACGCCTGCATGTTAGCGAGCTTACAAAATAACCTGGACGGCTATAAGAAAATTGAAGATATTCGCAAGAAACTTTACGTACAGATGCTCACTCAAATTTTGATATGCATTGATAAAATTCTGAGTAAACTTTTGGAGAACACTTGGAACAGACGTGAGGATGGAACCATTGTTCGTAAATCCTTAATGAATCTTGAACAGGTATGCATTATCAATAAAATTCAATTCCTATTTATATGTCAAGAAAATTTTTACTGTTATAAATATTTTTCTTCAATTATAATAATAGGGATAATAATAAATATATTTTAATTTACTGTAAAAATTACATTCTATTTGGCTTGAAAACATAATTTCCCGTATATATGTTACAGTGAAAATAGGAAATCAGTGAGTAGACAGAAATCACTAGTGAAAGTGGGAAAACCAGTGAAAACTTAGTGAAAATGGGAAAAATTTAATTCATTTCCCATTTTCACTGGTTTTTCCCTGAAATCATATGTCAAGTGTATTATCTATTCCAGATATATGCGTGAATGGTTTATTCATGTCATACACTGTGTATTACACGTAAAATGGGGGATTTTATTCTATTTAATTAATCTCTTTGGTTGGTCCAAGGACTCTTAGATTAGGTATTCTTATCTACATGATGCTAAAGAGAGAGTAGTTTTAAATAAATTAGTTTTTAAAAATATGACTGAGGGAGCGAGTGTATCAAGAGTTGTATTTTCAAACATTTAAAATTCTTTCCAAACTTTAATTTTATCTCGTAAAGACAACCATTGACTAACTTTTAAAAAAATTACCTTAGTAAATATTATGAAATCAATATAACTTTGTTTATGAAACTAGAGATTACCTGAAATTAAATTTTAACAAACTAAATAACTCAGAACTTCAGTACCAACTGAAGAGATAAATAATGTGGAATAAAATCCCCCCTTGTACGTGTAATACACAGTCTATCTGGAATAGATAATACACTTGACATATGATTTCAGGGAAAAACCAGTGAAAACGGGAAAAATTGAATTCATTTCCCATTTTCACTAAGTTTTCACTGGTTTCCCAATTTCACTAGTGATTTCTGTCCACTCACTGATTTCCCATTTTCACTGTAACATATCTATTCACAAAAAGTTCACATAGGCCACGGTAGTTGAAGATTAAATGAATAATTCTTTTGAACAAATAAATAAGGTTTATACATGTTTTCTATATATCTCTTTCTTACATATTTCCAAATTATGAATTTAAGTGGATACTCGGACGTTTTTGAAAAACAACGTGAATTACTCATTCATAATTATACATGTTGATGAAAAATTTCTCCTTCATCCACACATCTGTGCTGTCATCCCCTTGGTTTTTGTATAAGATGGTAAAATTAGAAATTGAAGCAACATGGTTTTCCTGTTTTAGATGTCTGGTCACCGCGGTATCTTTATTGAAGTGATCACGCGATCTTGTTAACAAAGATATATCCAATTTGGTATTTTTTTGAAAGAGCATACTGTCAAAATTTCAGTGTTATTTTGCTAGACTGTGTAATGACGATTGAAATTTTTTTTAGTTCAAGTTAGAAAGTAAATCGTTCCTTGTGTGCAACATTTAGACATGAAAGGTAAGCTCAAAAGCAAATGATAATCTTGTTTTTCTTTCAGCAATTACCAAGGAGTGATGAATACCTCTTCTTACCATTCACGTTAGATTTCAAGACCGATTTGATCGTCTGTTTAACCTATGCCCTAGATGATCAACCAGAACTGATTCAGTGTTTACGCCAAGAAGATGATTCTGGAATTAAAGCCTTGATAAATGCTACTGAGAGAGATCCCAATAATCCCTTAATTTCTGAATATAGCCTCTTGTTGATTCATCAACTCACAAATACAGAAAAATTTCAATCTTTGGGTATTTGTGATACCCTCAAAAAGTTGATAGAACCTGTTAAAATAACTGTGAATCAAGAATAATAAATAGCTTTTATAATATGATTTCTCATTTTCAATTGTATTTTGCTGAAAAAAACTTTGTCTGAATAAACATTTTCTTTGATAGAAACCATGCTAAGATATGCAGAAAAGTATACGAGTTTTCTATTGAAAAATGCAGTTCGATTTATATCAAATCAAAATGAAAAAACCTTGGTTGAACTTCTCGATTCCACGTTCCGATACAACCCAGAAAGTGAAAGTACAATTAAGCTGTGTATTCATAACAGCGGATTAATCATTGATAACAACAACAGTTTGAAGGAATTCCTTTCTGGCTATATTGAAAAAAATATTGATGACTTTTGGACAGAAAGTTCTCTTGTGGATGTCACTAAATGTATTATCAGATTTCTTGTATTTTCCCCTGATTTAAACACTAACGAAGAATTCCCTCCCAGATTCTTTGACTTGATGTCAGTTAAAGATGTTCTTCGAAAAGAATTCAAGGAGGTAAATTCTTTCAAATGTTTTTTTTCACTTCTTGACTACTTTAAAGTAGTCAGTATATACTTTGATATATTTACTAATTTATTATTTAGTTCAACGACAAAAAGATTATTAGAATAATCAGAAGGAAGCCAGAAATCCCCCTATCGTGTCATTTGTATGATTGTTTAGATTTACGAAAGGACATCCTCAATAATTTCGACCTCTACCAGTATCCTGAAGAAATTGAAAGATGCTCAAATTTTTCTTTCTCAATCTTTTTCTTCAGAAACCTGGTTACAAAGAAAGATTTTGAAATGATTATTGAGAGAAATCTCTGTAAGTCGTAAAATTAGTTGCTCACAAAATAAAAATGAGTCATATCATATTGGTAACCTTACAGCTGCTCTCACACAAAGTCCTAAAATCTTGGCCGAAATATTTGACTATTGTACAAGAACGATGTCCTTTTCATCCAAGGGTCAAGTTAAAATGATGGAGGAGAAGAATTCCCGTGAGGATCGGTTTAATCCAAAAATTCCAATCAGCGAAGCAAAAGTTTGGGACTCAAGCCTCCCCACGATAATGGCCCGCCATTGGCTAGCTATGGTGACGAAAAATTGGCCTCTCACTACTGCTATCGGACTAGATGGTGTAAAAAGTAATTTTCACTGATAACCTTAAATTAAAAATAAAGTCTAATGAAAATTTTTGTTTAGGAAAACCCTTGGAATCGTGGAATATCCTACTGAATGGTTCTCCAAAGGATATTTGTGATGTATTAAATCTAGAAAATCAAGAATCTAAGAAATCGGTTCAGTTGTCCCCGGCTGACCTTCGAATATTGGATGGAATTTTTGAAAAGCTTGTCTACAAAAGATAACACTCAACTTTATAATATTAATTAATAAAAGCATAATAAAGTTGAGAATAAATTTATTCAACTACTCAATTAATTACATAAGCATGCTAGTAATATTTCAAGGTCATGATTTTACGCAAAAATGTATAGTTGTCATTTACGCTAATCGACCATAGCATGACTCAAATAATATTCGTTTTCATCTAATTTATTATCGTAGATAACATTTATCTTTTTAATCAATAATTTTAAGAAGTCTTAAGATGAAAATAAATTTTTCAGATTGGAAAAATCTTGTGGTTATTACCTAGAGTGAATAACTAATCCATTCTAATTGGTTGAGGAGAAATTGCTATAGATATGATTGGACCAAAATCAGTAATTATCAACAGAATTCTTTCTAACAATTTCAACCAATGAAATTCTAAAATTTCACACTTGAAAAACCAAAGTCAAAATTAAACCCCTTGACGATTTTCAATACTGGAACATTACTGAAATTTGGATGATTCATCAAAAATGGCTATTATCGATGAATTTGAGAATTCATAATTTTTTCTCTGAATTTTCTCAAGATTTTTCAGAAATCGATTCTTTCAATTTGGAAAAAATTTATATTTCAAGGTGTCAGATGAATCCAACCATCTTTTTTAGGATTCCGAATAGACAAATTATCACAATTTAATTTTTTAAAGAACCATGAGTTATTGATTGCGAAGCAGTAAAAATCTCAAAGACTATTTTTGTATTCCTGAACAATAACTTTATTCAATAAAGTTTATTTCTCTCACACTGTGAAAATCAACGATGAATTACAACTCAAAGGATAAACTTGAAATTTAAGATTTCACCAGCACAATTCTTTTCGAATATTTTTCCCTAAATCGGTGAAATTGTAACTTCTGAACCGGTTTGAATCTTGAGAAAATGTTGAGACCTTGATGAAAAAATCATAGATTCCCAAATTCATCGAGAATAGCCAGTAATTTCAATCCTGAAAACAAGGATTACAAGGCTTCTAAATCTAAAGAGTGTGTTGTCGATTAAGATAAGATTATAGAAAAACCTCCTATGAAAATTCTTAATAAAAATCGATTTATTTTTTTCTCTATGATATCTTATTAGTAAAGTTTTTTTTAATTAATTCACTCAACAAAAACCATTGAATTTATCTTCGTTTTATGTTTCTCAGATCGATATCAAAACGAAAAAAATGAATATTCATACAAGTCTTCATATAGATTTGTCAAGATACACTTTCTTACAATTACACGGTGTCTTCACACAATCCAGAAAATGCATTTATTTTTTACTTTTGTTCCAATTTCTTCCTCATTTTACCTCTAGCTAAGTATATACGCAAAGTCTTCAATGATTTCGAGGCTTTCCATTGATTTATTTAACTGACATATAAATTGATCCACTCAGATTCCAACAAAGACTAGAAATCGATAATTCAGACAAAACATACATATCTCCCATGGGAAAAATATAGAACAATGAATTTTGGTGTAAAAAGTGTAATGACCATTGGTCAAAATATCCGGGACGTAAGTGATTAATTATTACTGATTATGTAGATTTAAAAAACCTTTGAACTTGAATTCCAAAATAGAGACATGCTTAGAGAGTTGCTAGCTCTAAAGTTGAAAATGAGGATAAAAATTTAATATGTATAAATAATATTCTAAAGCTACGTAGATTATAGAATCAACTTGATTTTTACGTATGCTAAATTTCTTTATCCAGCTCTTAGTCCAAACTAAATATTGATTCTAATTCTGATTTTCAAATCTGGTTTTCTGAACTAATTAAAGATTGAATTGAAGCCCAAAATGTAAACTTGCATTGATAATAATTTTGGCCGAATAATATTTCATAGTTTTGGGTTTTATGAAAATTTTACTTTGGATCCTTTTTGTAATACAAAATGGTTGAAGTTTACTCAGAACTAAGTACTAAATACAAATCAGTACAAATTATTACATACTCCTGAATAAAAATACATATGAAAGAACTAGCTATCAAAAACAGATTTTACAAGATTGTTACCATAATTTATAAATATATTTTGCAAAATAGATATCATTCAGCACAGGGAGGCCTAACCATAACTGCAATTTTTAATTCTCAACACAGTAAAAAGTGACCATAAAAAAATAATATTAAAAATTTTGTAGCTATATTGACTTTGACAACCTAAATGTTGGCAAAAAATCGAATTTATTTTAAGAAATCTCAAAAATTTACACTATTAAATTCAGTATTTTTTTCTGATTCTAACGGTTCTCACTAAACGAATCAACTCTCTTTAATAACAAAGCTAGAGTAACTTTAGTTATTATTTGAAGCCCACGAAACATTGCAAATTCAGGACAAAGGTCTGAGCAAGATATTTAACTACAGTAGTAATGAATGTAAATAGAAGAAGCGTATAATACACCATTTTAAAAAATTCAAAAAATTCAATCCGAGGAAGAATAACTTGAAAATTTCATACATGTCTAATACTCATAACTAATTGTATTTATCTAATTTTTACAAATAAAATTCTTTTTTATGGATATTGATTTACCAGACGAGATCCGTATAGGTAAAAATAAGCAATGAGGATAGCTGATTTTATTAAAACTTGTTTTTCATTCAAAATTTTGTCGCTGTAGTGAGTATATCTTCGATAAATCCATCTACTCATCAGTAGAAAGAAAAATTCTTGTTATTTTATTACAAAATAGGAGAAAATATTTTGAATAATACTAGACCCGCGTTTTCGATAGTTTCGATTGATGATGATTCAGACTGTGGATGAAAAATGTCCATTCTCTTTTGATTGACATGATTGGATTTTTAGGCCAATCAAAATACTTGAAACTGTACTGTACTTGAAATATCTCATTGGATAAAAATAATTGAATGAATAATCATTACAATTGTAGTAAAAATTAATAGAAAAATTTTCATGATTTAGTAAAAAAAGGAATTTTATTAGGACTTGATAGGCTTAGCACATTCTTGGTCCACAACATGTTTGGACTGGTTGACATGGCTGACATGGTTGACAAGGAGAGCACTGAACGTAATTGGTGGGACCAGCACAGACAGCTTGGTTTGTGGGGACTGCAAAGTTTGAACCACAAGCATTCCAAGTGCTAAAGAAAATTTATAAATGGAATATTTTTTTCAACTCACTGGCCAGGGAAGAATCCACAGGGATCAGTAACTGAGTCTGACATAATCTTTCCTTGATTGCACATCATTTTAATCAAAAAATAGAGTTTAAATTAAATTAACTGATTCACTTCATTCTTTCTTCATTGTTAAATAGAGAATATATTTTGCGAAGTTTGCAAGCTTCAATTCAGAATTTACGAAGACAATGCTCAAAATTGTACATTTAAAATGTCAATTGTTTTATTTGTTCTGTCAATTTCTTTTCAGCATAGTTCAACTCTCTCAGAAAAGGGTCAAATGCATTTCAGATTGACCTAATATATCAAATCTTTAGTTAATCTCAACTATGATTAAATTGGATCAGATTTTGCTATAAATATTTTAATCTTGAATGATGTAATACGGTTTTTCAGAAGGCTGTTTTTTATAAATAAGTTATGTATATTGGAAAAAAGTCACATCAATTCATGTTAGCTACAAAAATGAAATAATACGAATACATAATAAATAGCATTTAAACAGAAATAACCAAGGCAAATTAATCAAATTTGAGATTTCTCATCATAAGGAGGAGGTGGTTCTATATCTGGGTCGACAGTCTTGAGACCTTCCATCAGTTCATTCATCCACAAACCAGGAGAATCTTTTCTTAGATATAATTGAACGGAATTGTTGAGAACTTTAGTTTTGCAATTAGCAATATCAACATTGTGAGGTAAATCAACGACATTCAAGTAAAAATTCTTTAGTTTCATTTCTCTTTGACCGATAAACTGGAGTTTTACACCTCGATTTTCAAAGACAACATTTAAATAACCGTTGGAAGACCCGGAATCAATTCGAGGAAGGCACATTTTCAATCGAAATATGCTTTCTTTCTTAATTCCTGGGATACTAACTGTGATTCTAAGTGTTTTATCATCGGGTTCGTCAAAACCTAATAATTTTTATTGTTATTCATGAAATTTGAGAATAATTCAATACTATGTTAATGGCTTACAATGAGTGGGAATGGAATACTTCAAATCGGCCATAAAATCGACCTTTCGCATAAAATTTTCAAGAAATCGCCCTATTAAAATCCCAATAAGAAAACTATTCATTGTTTAGTTGAATTGAAAAGTCAAAAAATTTACTTTCCAGATGATTGATTTTAGCTATTTACTAAAGCTAGGTTTGATATCTATTGGAGAAAATTACTCTTTGAGTTCAACTAAAAAATCTTCCTTATTGTCAGACGTTCCATTCCTGATTTCTATTTATTCCCAAATTTTAGAACTAAAAAGTCTCAGACATACAAATCTTTGTCAATTTATTCATGTTTCCAAGCCTTCTGCCAAACTGCTCCTTATCGTCTCAGAGTTTTATCCTATCTCTTTTGATAATCTTGTAAATTTCAAGGATGACATATCATTTGAATGGATTAAATCTTCGTTCAATCATTGCCTTTCTGGTCTATCATATCTTGATTACAGAGGAATAATTCATGGCAATCTAACACCAGAAAAAATACTTGTCACTTCATGTGGACAAGTAAAAATTTTCAAATATGGTCTTTCCTCCCTTGTCCAAGACTACGACTTGAATGATGCTAGTCCTCAAAACCGAGTCTATAACTCTCCTGAGAAATTTGTCAATTTTTTTAATCTAAAGAAAAGTCTCAAAGTATTTACTCCAACAATCAAGACAGATGTATGGTCACTTGCCATGATTTATCTTTTATTTCATTACGCAGAGAAAATCACGTTCTCAGTTGATAGGTTTTGTCTCAAAAGTCTCTTAAAGTTCTATTTGATATACTTCAAAAGAAAATCAGCCAATGATCATTATGGACATTTCATCAACTTTCCTAATACTTCAGATGACTTTTTGAATGTGCTAAAATACAGTTTAGTTATTGATTTAAAGGAAAGGCCAAATATTTCTCAGATTCTGAACTCTTTTAGTAAATCTGATTTGACCATGTCTTTTGGTAGAAGCATTGAAATTAACGATGAAAATTTCGATAAATACTCCCAGGCTATTGATTTTATAAATCAAAACGATGATCTTGGTGAAATATTTCATTATTGGCAGTTGTCAGGAGGTGACCTTGAACGGGTCTATTCGACTGCTGTCACAGAAAATGAGAATTACTTGTCTAATCCAAAGTCAATTTACATGAATATGAATATACTCTTTCTACCGAATTATCTAAAACAGTCAATGTCCAGTGATTACGAAGATTTAGGTGAAAAATTTCAATATTCCTTCTTGAATAAACAGAAAAATCAAGATATTCATAAAATGTAAGTTTGAACTTTTAACCTCCGTTATGTAAATTATATTGATTCTTCACTCTAATCGATTTCATGATATAGATGGAATATTTTAAGACTTTAATCAGTTGGAAATTATTTAATTCTAAATAATAGACTACGCCATCTTACTTGCGTATTAAATTTCTACATGCTTTAATGTCTTTCTTCGAGGTTTTCAATTATAATTCTATTTTCTATAATTATAGAGTTGTTTATCATTTTTACGAAAATTAATATCAGAAAATGGAATTTTTATTGAAAAAATTAAATTTTTGTTGATGACGAAAAAAATTATTTTTAGATGAAAATAAAAAACTGAGAAATTCTTTTAGTATTTATTCTGAAAATTCAGAACCTTACACATGTTATGCTAAGAATGATTAGCTCTTTAACTCACGAAATAAAAAAAGGTATGCCTATTTGTAGTTTGATTAATTCCAAAAATAAAATTATTTGATCAAACAGATCAGAGAGAACCCATTATCGATTTTTTATCGTGAACGAAAACATAGTTTACTTTACTAATTAGACCCCTACTTTAACTGAGGATAATTATGGTGTGTGAAAAGTTGACAAATAAATGAGTGAATAAACTTTATTGTGGCGTATTCATGTTTGGATTAACTCTATATAACATCTTTAGAACTTTTAATAATTCTGAAGAAGCCAGATAGAATAAATGGAGACACTCCTCTGTAGCTTTCAATAAAAAAAATTTAAGTAAACGTTGTTGCATTTGACTTATTGCCAATAAAATTTGTATTATTCAGATATTCAAATTATGTAATCCCTCTGCCGGCTGAAAGATTGCTGAGAAAGATTTCCCGTGTCCCCTTTTATCGCCTCTATCCGAATATTTTAACAATGGACGTGATTAACGACTGGAGTACAAAACAGCTGAACATTAAAGGCAAAAAGTCTGACTATGTGGATGCCAGCTCAAAACTCTTCAAACTTGGCTTAAATCTATATTCTACTGAGAGTGATTATCTCAATGAAATTGATCAACTCACTCGAAAACAAATCGAAGAAATGGAAAAGCAGCCGCTTAAAGTCCGAGAAAATGATGCAGAATACCAAATCTATCGAATTAGATTATTCAAAACAATCCTCTCTGGTCTTCCTATGACTGAGGTTTTATTAAAACTCGAAGCAAGAGTTGACATTCCACCATTTCTAAGATCTAAAGTAAGCAAACTTTATTCCTGAGAATTTCATTCTATTTGGTAGAAGAAATCTTTTTTTTCTATGTCTACAAATTTATTATTTGAATTTCACGATGAAATGAGCCCATGATTTTTGGAAATAAAATAAATTTCTTAAATAATTGAATCTAACCAAACTTGGGCCATTTTACGAATTATGACCAGGCATCTAAGACAGGAATTTAATACAAAAATGCAGGGATTGAAAGTACAGACGTTTCGGTGAAGGAGAAATTCTTCATGAATCTATATAAACCAAACTTATGTGTTCAAAAAAACTATTCTTATAATCTTCAACTACCTTGGCGTATGTAAGCTTTTTCACTTTTCTCCCCACTGTTGCTAATTATTCGAGAGTTTATTATTGGTGTATTTTTTAGCTTACATTATGTTCTGATATTCTATTTCTTTTATAATTTGTAAAATATTATCTTCAATGAGTTCTTAACTTATATCATCATTAGGTGAAATATTTCGACATTTTTGATCATATGAAATCGACATTTTTCAAGGTAAATTAAAATTACATAAAATGTATTTATCTTCAAAATTATTACCATATAGTACATATTATGATGTGATAGCATTATAGAATTGCATTTTTAGATTGCCTGTCTTGAATTTATTCTTAGAACATGCTTCAGCATTGAAAAAGTCCGCTCCAAACATACCAACCACTTGAGAGTAGCCAGTAAATAAAAAAATACTATAAAATTGGTTTCTTTATTTTCATTGGATGGAATTAAGACTAGGGATTGTCCAAGAAGATTCTTTACAGTAGATGAATCTAAGGGAATTGAAGCAGTTATGGATTGACTAAGTTAAAATATCGACTTTTATCGATTTTCGACTCTTAACGACATTTTATCTCGCTAAATAAAAATAATATTGCTCGAAAGTGTGAATATCATTAGAAATAAAATGAGCTGTTTATTCTATGGCTTAAATGAGCAAATTTCGACTTTTTACCGGCCTAATCAGCATTAAAGTGTTGCCACTGATGATGCTTTATGAAATATACATATGGCCTTGATAAATTTTTTTTCAAATCTTCTAAAATGATTTTAAGTGTATTTTCGGACGTACCTAATAAAAAAATTTTATAGGACGTCACGAAAATACCTAAATTTCACTTTGAGCCCAAAATTTTTGTCGATTTTCAAGATTTACAGCAATCTGATACAGATATTTTGGATGAAGATTTTAAATTCGAATTAACCTAAAGAAACTCACAAAAATTCGTCTTTATCGTGGGAACTCGACCGATCTGAATTTTTTAATCAAAATTTACCCCTCGCATGGAATTTGAAAAAAATCCCGTAGACGAAATTTGGGGTCTTTTTGACCCCAGTTTCTCTCAACACTAGTTTTAGCAGAGAAAAAGATTTAGATAATATAGACATTTAGGACTACATGGGCAAAAATATTCTTCGCATATATAAATGTTGCATTTTCCACAGCAACTTTGTTGTTTTCTATCACTTGCTCTGGATCAAAGCCGAAATCCAGCTCTCTTTTTTAGTCTTGCATATACTTGTATATATGTTACCGTGAAAATGGGAAATCAGTGAATGGACGATAATCACTAGTGAAAATGGGAAATCGTTTATTTTCCCGGAAAAATGGGAAATATTTACCCTTTTCACTGAGTTTTCACTGAAACC
>SSNU01000173.1:271881-331635 GCA_012064415.1 Gyrodactylus bullatarudis | reverse complement strand
TATTCATCCAGAAAGATGGAATAGCTATGGGTTCACCTCTTAGTCCTCTTTTAGCAGACATCTTCGTAAGTTGGTTAGAATTAAATAAAATGTCTGAAACAATCAATTCTTACGCTGGTGTTTACATTAAAAAAATAATGATAATTATATTATGAGATCCAAAATTTTTTTCATTTAATGTATACTAATGATATGGTTTAAAACATATCATGTCATATGTCATTTTTCACGTTTCGAATAGCAGATCCCTAGGATAACCTTAACAATGGTTGGCATGTTCGCAATTCTTCCTACACTGTACACTCCATGTTCAGTTAGGTATTAGTCTAACTTAGAAATATGTATGTATTTTACGAATGAATCGACTCAGTTGTCAGTTTAAAACTTTATTTATTCAATTTCAGAACAGTTAATGGGTTGAGTAAAAATATTCTGATTTATAGGGAAAATAAATTTTGTAGAACTATTTCGTGGTAGTCCTATTCAAAAAAACTGATTCTATCTTTTGAAACGGAAATCAAGGTTGACGTGATATATGATTATTGATTTGATTAGTTATAGTTTTTAAGATTAACTATGAACGTCAAGGAAATCGTTCTAGTAAATTCTTTAACTTTAATTCAATATCTTCTTAAAATTTTTGATTTTGATAAGCTTTTATAATTTCATTCTCTCAGATGACCAGTTCTCATTATTCATTCGATCAGTTTATTTTTCTTCAATGTTCAATAATCGATTATTTATTCATTAAATAATTTTAAAAACTATTATAACGGATGCCCAAAGGAAAAATTCATTGGAAAAAGATTACGGTTCAATTATCTTACAAGGTCACCACCTAATAACACGAATTACTTGAATGGATAGTCAAATCTATTCAAAAATAATAAAATGTAACAAATTTTAAATTTTTTTAATAACCAACATGGAAATTTCAAATGTGAAAATATTGTGAGACTTTTAGTGTATCGATAGTTACAAATTTCGCATCAATTAAGTTATTCACCACACCTTTAACTTGAGGTTATCTGGTAGAAAATTTACCTCAAAATGGAAGATTTTTGGTTTATCACCTAAATTGAAAAATTTAAACTCAAATAGCGGAAAGGTTTTGAAAGGTAGAAGAACAATTTTGAAGTGTAATTTGTAGAGAATTCTATCCTAAATCAGATGATGTTTTTTTCAATTTTTTAAAACAATTCTCTGGGCTGTAGGGAAGAGAGCCAAACTAATATTTCATTCTATTGGGAGAATAGCCTTTTCCTAAGTTTATTTAACTCCAATTCTCTTATTATAAGAAGAAATTAACCATAATAATAAGCCTTGCATATTCTCGATCAAGGCGATATTTAAATCTATAAATACTATAAACCTTAAACAGAAGCCACTTCAAGATACTATAGCTAACATTTAAAGTCTGTGAGCAATTCAGTTGAGCATACTGGATTCAATGATTAGTGTAAGGAAGAATAAAGTAGAGATTTAGGATAATCAATTTTGAACCTTGAATGGGCCATGATGTCCGATAAAAATTCATCAGTTTTATATTTCTAAAGGTAGCAAGTAAATAATGATCTTTGTAATAATAAAAATACTCTACTTTTCTCTGTTGTGTAATACAGATTGATCAAAAATACAACCCATAAGAGTCATGTATTCTTTTTTTGTAATCATCTAATGAAAGGCAGTATATATCCTAAATCTATAATTACAAAATGAAATCTTTTGGGCTAACCAAGTAAAAGGAAACTGGGCATCAGAGAAATTTGACATTCTTACTCCAAAAAATGAATAATTTATTGCTGAACGGTTACTTCTCGTGTTTTATTCCAGATGTACTGACAAATGCGGTCAAATAATTCAGTTTAGCCCATTCAGATTCTACATCAATAACTATTAGACTGATTCTGGTAAATGAAATACTTGATGTACAAGTTATGAAACCCATCAGCTTTATCTAATCAGATTACAAGAGTTTAACCTGTGATAGTCATGTTTAGATAATTATACAGAATAGAATTTTTCATTTGATTTTATTCAACTTAGTTCAGTCAAAGCTGCAAATATTGACTCAAGTTTTAATAAATTTCATTATACTGTAGAACTAATCTTTTACTGAATCCGAAAGAATTTTTAAGAGGAAACATTTAAAGCTCTTTTCCCCAACAAGAACTTGTAGTTACAAAAAAGGGTGAATTTATAAAGCCGTCTATCTGATTCCTGTATTCTCAACAATGTAAATTTTGTGTAAACTAACAAAACAAAGGAATAGAATACACTAGTAATGTATTTCCTGAGGAACCATGAGCATATCTGTTCTTTCTTTCACTTAAAAATGAGAAAAATCACTTATCAAGATTAGGTGAATATCCTTTGTTAGGAATACATATAGAAATGTACGCTTCTCTTTATAGATATTCTCTATTCTATAGTAGTGACTATTAAATGTTATCCAGAAGACCATATAAAAAGCTAGTTACTATGAAGATTTACAAAAATCTCATTTTTTTCATCGTGAAATCGAGTTTGATCAAGAGTTTGACACCAAGAATTAAAATCTCAATATATATATAATCAATATTGAAATTATTATTTGATTGATATACCAAAATTCATGATCAAGGAGAGTAATAACAAAAGCATATCAAAATATTTTTGTCTTCTACTGAGTATCGTCACTCTTTTTTGACCGGAATGATAATAGCTTTCAAGTGGTTTTTTCATATCAATCATTTTTAAATTACATTCATCTGAATATACTCAAGATTGATGCTTCGAAGGGATGGTATAAGGTATTCTTTCAAGACATAATATTAGTCTAAAACACCCTGGTCGACTTCAAGAGTATTCATATGAAATCTAGATTAATCTCGACCCAGTTGATCATCAAAAATATCACCTTGTTAGTATAACTTTGATTTCTTTCGTTTTTTTCTCTTCAAGATTCCTAACTCTATTCAGGTTTCATCGGTCTTCGACTCATTGTCTCTAGAAAGGGGATTTTTTATTCGTAATTCTAACAATCTATCTACAAGTAGCATTGTGCTCTTACCCATTGAACCAAAAAATTCCAGTACACTGATTGGTTTTCATTGTTTTAATAGGCTCTATCTGAATGGATACAAAGGCTCACGTAATTCGGAATAGAATTGCTGTTTAAAAAACCGTAATTTTTTTGTGCAATCGATGATATTAATTACAATTTTCTTTTTACCTATTTGAAATGCATAAATTTCTTGATAGAGATGAGTTCATTTGAAATTTTCACGTTCAATAATAACGAGGGGAAGATTTTTTTCATTCTCATTTTTTTCAATACTATTTTTTTCTAAAGGGAAAAAAGCTTTCCCAAAGTACTCTTTTCAATGGAGGAAGAAACTTGATTAGAATTATTATTATCATTATTATTTCTTCCCATATTTGTCTTCTTCTTCTCTCTTTTAATAATAATCTGGACATGATGAAAAAGTTCCTTTTGTAATCAAATTGTAGACTACGTTGAGTACGTATAGAAGAATAAGAAACATTTTTCTCCTTTCACATGTCATGTTCTGGACACTTTAGATTCAATCTGTTCTTTAAACTGTAATCTTTTCAGAGAATCGATTCTACTTACTGGAGAATTTTACTTTACTTTTACGTAACCAAGAAAAAATTCTTTTGTTAGTTTCTTTTTTCAACTATTTTACCTTATTTATATATAGGGAAAGGTGAGTAGTATTTGGAAATTAATTCATTAATATAGAGGATCCAATTCCCCTAGTGAAGTAAGGGACGATGATTGATCTTGTTATTTGGGATAATGTAAATTGAATATATATATCTCATTAGAAAATAAATTATTCAAATTAACCGATCTCTCTTCGATATCCCAGGGAATTATGTATTTTACTTTTGATCACACTTTTTGATTAAGGGAGCTCCTTCATTCATTCTAATTTCTAGTTACTTGTAGTTAATGATTCTATTTTACATAAAATCACAATCCATCTATCCAAGAATTTAGTCTCCTTCAATGGATCTTTATCAGCCCTATCCCAAATAAGCCCCGGAGTCCCACAAGGATTCACAATTGGGCCCACTCTGTTCAATCTTGTTTTTGCACAGATATCTCCCTCGTCTCCTGATGTCACATATTTACTGATGACATTAAGAACTTATGTCCCATTAATCAGAACTCTGAGACAATCCAACAAGACTTTTAGACTTATCACTTGCTCAAAATGGAGCTTGACACCCCAATTCATGCAGTAATCATCCTTAAGTCCCTAGGAATCAAATCGTAATTCCTACGAAAATTCGTTCATGTGCCAGACCTAAGACAGCTGTTATTCAAACAATGTATTCTGTAATAAGAAACTAATTTTTACCATGTTTATTATGAATTAGCTTTCTCTTACATCTTCTCATTCTATTGTTGCCATTTTTACTCATTGATAAGAACAGGATGATGTCATTTCATGTTTTTCCATCTCAATTATGTTTTCCTCAATAAAAAAGCAAAGTGCTGCAAGTTGGGATTTTCGTTTTTATCGAATAAAACGAAATCTCTATTTTTTTCAAGAACTACTATATTATATTATATTAGAAATCAGCCAAAGTTTCCTTACATTTCCCTTTTATCATTGATGATAATCTTATAAAATGAATTGGTTTTTCTTTTTTTCCTAATTTAGGCAGATTTTCCAAAAAACTAGTGTGAATATTTTTCAAAGGAGCTTATTTGTGAAAAAATTATTTATTGATATTTTAATTTTTTCAAGCGTTTTTCGTAGTACATTCATTAATCCTTGAGTTCTCTTTTGGGTTCTCAAATGATCTGTTAAGTGATTCAAATATTATTTTAGATTGCCAAAATCGTATTATCATTATAGAGTACTGAGTTTCCACATTGACCATTTTATTAATTTCATTTTTCCCCCTTATCTGACTAAATAAAGTAATAAATGAGAATTTGGATTACTTCCTTTGGAATATTATAATACCGTTTACGTATTACTTCTCTCATTTTGTTCAAACGACCATGGTCTAAACTTTTGTGTTCGTCATCAAGAATTTTAAAAATTTTGCTGTCTCTGACTTAGGTATGTAAATTCTGTGTATTGTTGACCCTTTTTCTTGTCAAAGTTTCTTCATTTCCAATAACTTCAACATCATAATTTCAAGAGATCTTGTACAGATTTTTGTCGATTCGGCAAGCATCGGGATTTTTGGAAGACTTTACTTTGTTAACAAATTCTTCGTATGTTGCATCATTGAAACGTAAAGAATTGAATCTCTTGGGGAGGGCTGAGAGGTGGGCGTTGAACTTTTCTTGCATGTTTGGGAATTATGTCATACAAAAAAGGTCTTGACCACAATACTTTAAGAAGAAATCTTATTGATTAATAATATTGATTCTACAATAGACGATAGACCTCATAATAGGTCTGATGAGTATTGACATTCTCAGTTTTCAGATTGACTGGGTTTAAAATTTTCTCAAATGCAAAACACTCGAACTAAAATTTGACTTCTGTTTAGGTTCAAGGGTTCAACAAACAAAATGTTTAAAATCGAATAAGCAGAAAAAATTCATGTAATATTCACGTTGTACTATATCTTGGGATATTTTCATGATCGGTCAGTGTATACACTGATTATAGTTTCTACATTGGTCGAAACATATATAAGGATGATACATTTTCCGCATAAAATCTGAAATGAAAATTCAACAAAAAACTGCTAGCATAATTTTGAATTGTAATAATAGTACGTACAAAATAATAATAAATGATTTCATTTGGGATGGTAAAAGACACAGAGATCAAAAAACACATACAGATTTCTACGCTGAGACTTGCTGAGCTACAAAGAGGGAAAATAAATAAATAAATGAATAAAGCACCTCCCTCTCTCAGCCCCCCCCCCTGTAGATGAGATAAATCAGATGCTACATGGACACTGCAGTTTAGTTAGTTTGTGTGTGTGAGAAAGAGGGAGAGTTTATTTTATTGATCAGATTATTACAGAAAAAAATGATTTAACAGAGCGATTATAGAAAATTGAAAAATTATATTAAAAAAACATAATGTATTAGCGAGAGGATGATCCTTAATTAACTCACTCATACACACAGATTCTCACAATTTAGGATAATAAAAAAACATGCTGTAAAATTATATGGTCAGCCGAGAATTGTTTTCAAACCATCATTACAATTACCTACTCATTGACTACAGATTTTTTTCAAGGAAATCATGAATTCAATTTTTAAATCTGAACTGTTGCTAAATTTTTCAAATCGCCACACAATTTTCAATGAACTCTTACTAAAGCTAGTTGACATGAAGATGACAATTTACTATTTTTACAAAAAACTCAATATTTTTCTCCGGATTCATAGAAAAAAATAATTTTTTGAATTCTAAAACGGAATGAGCTAATAAGATGTGGATATTCGAAAAAATTCCGAAAAAAATTCAATCTGATCAAAATTAGGCCGTTTTTCGAATTTCAAAAATGCACCAAGTTTCTATTTTTTCAACTTTTGAACCCTCTTCTGAATCCTCAAAATGAGTTCTTCATTGGAAATAGATTTTTCAATTCTTTCATGTTCAATTTCATGTTCCCTGGGTAAAAATTGTAGTTCAGAATGAATTTTTCGTTCTAAAAATATTTTATCCAAAATATTTTTATAATAGAGTAGGAGTGATAGTGTGAAATTTGCATTTTCAGTAAAAATCTCCCAGATTAGCTGTTAGTACTTCTCTCAAGAAGCCATCGAAGATTTCGAGACTTTAAGTACGATATGAAGGAAAAAACAATATCTATTTAAATTTAAATTATCACTAGTCATCTTAACCCTCTCGTTTTTATGAAATTTCTTTAGGAAAAATATTTTTGTAAATCTAAATTATAATACCTGACCTTCAACATTAAGGTCAACCTTCACGGATAAAAATATTTTGTCAAGATATTCTTAGAAATTGAATGATTTCTAAGACTTGATGCAAAAATTAAAAAAAACTTCATTTTTCGTCGTTAATAAGTAGATAGGAAAAATAAATTCAAATTGCTCAAAAAAATTTCTTTATATATCAACACTTCAATTTTTCACTGCACGATTACTTCTATCCTGAACATGCTGATTCGAAAAATATATTTACATTTATTCTATCTAATCTCACAATCAAATGGGTACGAGAGGGTTAAGGACCTCTCGGTTTGGTTCTCTTATTTCTCTATTGGAACACTTTGTTTCAGGCCTTTGTATTCATGGTAGTCAGTGAGAAAATCCGTTTTTTTAATGGCAAAAATCCAATTAATCTTCCCTAGTGATGATCCCCTTTGATCTGAAAAAAAGTTTCGTTCACTACAATTTATTCATTGGTTTTACTCATGTCCCTTCATCATTTTGGCTATTTTATTTTGATAAATGAGATCTCATTCATCATGATCATTATTGATAATTCGATATGAAATTCAATTTCCGATCATAGTTCTCGCTCTCTCTCTCTTTTGCCTTGTAGATACACCAAACTACTTCTATTGTAAAACTAATAATTTATTGATTAAACAATGGTAAAAGTAAAAGGGGTTTCTCACTGAAAAAAACTGGCTCTTTTTGTCTAATGGTGATCAGTAAAAATGCTATTTTTAATATGTTCATGAGCGATAAAATCTAATCAAAATGATATGTAGCATTCTATTGGGAAAGTTTTGGTTTCTGAAATAATTTTGCTATTTTTTTCTTAATTTGCTCATCGGACGAACCTTATAGTCTTAACCATGATCTTATCATAAAAAAGTCTAGATCGAATATGATCTACTGTCTCATATGAAATCAACTCAATTACCCTTTCGTAAGCCTAGGCCCTAGGGCCAAGGTCCATAGGAACTAAGAAATTTTTTATTTGACTCGAATATTATTTGATAATAGTTCTTGGACCAATCAGAGTACTTGATTTTCATTTGTATTTTATTGGTCGGATTTTTATCGGTACATTTTGTTCAAGATCCTCTTCTCAATAAGACAAAAAGACACTTTTTTGCTATTTTTAAAAGTGTATATAAGAATATCCATGTTTATTTCCGTTTATTTTGAAAGAGAGGGAATTTTTCCAAAGTAATTCAATCTATCCTACAGATAACTTTATGGTTAATCAATACGAGAGAGAGATGTACCTTTTTACTGGTCGTTTTTCCTAACAAGAAATTTGAGAGACACAAATTTCTCCTCGAATATTGGGAATCTGGCATGCGTGACTAAATTCTGCTGAGAACTTTCCATTTCAGCATTGGACTATGAGAAGTCACCATTTCCTCTGGTTCTTTGCTCACTTATCAAACTTGTGATACTGTAATTACCTAGAGCCATTCTCATTGAAATTTGGGATTTTATGACTTTTTACGAAAATCTTAATTTTTTATCAAGGTCTCAAAAAAATTGGATCTCTTTTCTTTAAACTTTGAGTTGATTTCAAAGTGTGAGAGTGATCACTGATCACTAGGGCGGTAAAAAATAGCAATAATTTTTTAGTAAATAGCATTTTTAGCAAAATCAAATTTTAAAAAGAGTTATTGCCAAAAAGTGTATATATGGGTAGGGGATTTTCCAAAAGGCACATATATTTTCCCAAAAATGTAATGATATACACGATGTATTTCCAATCTTCATACATATTTTTGCAAAAAATGCACTAGTGTGTTCGATAATTTCCAAAACATGAGTGACATTTACAAAAATTGAATATGTCTGTAAGACTAATTACCAAAAGTGACCTTTTTTGATATCTACTATAAAGTGGTCATAATGACACATTTTCTCTCATAATATACATACATTTACTTTGTATGTATTGATAAATATATCAAAAAAGGTCACTTTTGGTAATTAGTCTTACAGACATATTCAATTTTTGTAAATGTCACTCATGTTTTGGAAATTATCGAACACACTAGTGCATTTTTTGCAAAAATATGTATGAAGATTGGAAATACATCGTGTATATCATTACATTTTTGGGAAAATATATGTGCCTTTTGGAAAATCCCCTACCCATATATACACTTTTTGGCAATAACTCTTTTTAAAATTTGATTTTGCTAAAAATGCTATTTACTAAAAAATTATTGCTATTTTTTACCGCCCTAGTGATCAGTGATCACTCTCACACTTTGAAATCAACTCAAAGTTTAAAGAAAAGAGATCCAATTTTTTTGAGACCTTGATAAAAAATTAAGATTTTCGTAAAAAGTCATAAAATCCCAAATTTCAATGAGAATGGCTCTAGGTAATTACAGTATCACAAGTTTGATAAGTGAGCAAAGAACCAGAGGAAATGGTGACTTCTCATAGTCCAATGCTGAAATGGAAAGTTCTCAGCAGAATTTAGTCACGCATGCCAGATTCCCAATATTCGAGGAGAAATTTGTGTCTCTCAAATTTCTTGTTAGGAAAAACGACCAGTAAAAAGGTACATCTCTCTCTCGTATTGATTAACCATAAAGTTATCTGTAGGATAGATTGAATTACTTTGGAAAAATTCCCTCTCTTTCAAAATAAACGGAAATAAACATGGATATTTTAGTTTACCTCTCGAATTTCCAGAACTCTTCTAATCTCTTTCTCATGACCCATAAGCTACTGTAATACTATTGTATTCTGCTTTTATGACTCCAAGTTCACTCATTATTCGTAGAGAACTTCTTTACATCTCAAGACAATTAATCTGATGAAGAAATGATATCAAGATAAGCTTGAAAAAGTATTTGAAACTGCTTGAATGTAAGCTTACATTAGATCAAATAGTTTTCATGTCACTTGACTGGAAATTGCATAATTGAGGGACGTTGCCCAAGCGTTGAGATTAAATTATTTTCAAGGATTGATAATTCACATTATTTGAAATAAATTTTTTGAGTTCATCAATCTCAGTGCGTCAAAATTATAATCAATTATTAATAAATTAAAGTTAAAGCCTCCATTATGTTCATATAAATTGCTTTCCAGACTTTCATTATTACCATTCCAGATTTCGTAACAAACTTATTTTATTTGAACCAATTAAACCAAAAAAAAACTTAACCTTTGGTGAAAAGATATTCTATGTTTTTACTTTTACCATATGCTGTACATCAGACGAAATTATGCAAAATTACTATACTATAATTTAATCTTCAAGTATTTAATTATAATCCCGCCAAATTTCGCTTCAAAATACCTTTCCATGTTTCTGGAATAAGATAAACAAAATTGTGAAAATTTTTAAATTTCAAACGTTTTTTGACTTATCATGAAAAATAAGAGAAATTTTGTTTTGAGCTATTAAAAAATCAATTTTAAAAGGATTTAAGTCATTTTTACAATGTAAAGGAATAATGTGAATGGAGGTCAAAATTATAAATATAAAACAATAAAAAACGTTCTAAATTTGAAAATTTTCACAAATTTTTAAACAATTTTGTTTATCTTTTACCAAAAGCATGGCAAGATATTTTGAAGGGAAATTTGGTGGGATTATATTTGAATACTTGAAGATGAAAAAATCTTTTCTGACAAAAAATAATGATTCACGCTAAAATAAATTTTCCAAAAAATTTCCAACTTTTTTGCATTATTTTTGCTGTATCTGATTATGAATATAAACTGTCCTTCTTTTAATAATTTTGGTTGAACAATTCTACTGCTATCCCTGATCAGGCCTACCAATCTCAGAAGGACTTCAAGCTGAGGATTTTTTTGTATTTTGATTACAATTGAAATTACACTGATATCGAGATCCAGAATCCATAAAAAATCCTTTTCTATATAATTTTTATCATTCTTTTTACAGATAATTATTGGTTTAAAATTATTTGCAAGACTTTTATAGCAAATTTTTTTTGAGTATCTCATTTTTCTTACATGGTATTTTGTATTTTATAGAAATTGAATCGGCTCATTTTTTGAATTTCAAAAATACGCTTCTCTTGGATTTAATGTTTTATCAGTTTTTCAAAAGAGCCTAATTTTTCGAAATTGCTACCTATGCTCCTGTAGAATCTCAAGGAAATATTCAAATTATTCATAAAATTATCTGACTCTTTTCAACACTGTAGGGCTGTATTTGGCTTACATATTATTTTCCCCGAACAATATTCCTTGCCTTAATAACAAACCAAGAAACTCACATTTTTGAAAATCATAATGAAATTTTTTCCATGTTCATATGTACAAAATCATCAAAATTTACCTTATTCCTTTCAACATGTGAATAAAGATTAAATTTTTACTATAAATACTATTTTTATTCAAAATGTTGCAAAACGTTTTCAAAAACCTCAATTTTATACTTTCTCGTAGTAAAATTACAAAAATTCATTGAAAAATTCTTGGCGCGTGTTCAAAAATTGTCATTTAGTATATGGTTTTATAGGAAAAAATTATTTGTTTTCGATTATTATCTTCAAAATGAGATTTGGAAGGTTTGAAAAATTCGGCCTACTCTAATAAACATGATGTATGTATCTTTATAATTATCATACAACTTGAGTATTTGATTCGTTATTAAGGATTCTTATTCATTTTTATTGTATATTTTTTAATCTCTGGGATATGAGGAGAAGATTAAATAATAACAAAAATAATAACGTACAGATAGACTTTTGGCGTAATTAATTGATCAGAAATTCATTCCCCCCTTTTCACACCTTGGATCAAGAAATTATTATTTTCACTCTCTAATCTAATCAATGGAGTCTCCTCTTCTTCATCACCCCACCCCTACAACTCAATACAATACCTAACCAACTGTGAGGTATATACAAACACTGCAATGTTTATTATTATTCCTTTGTAAGTTTGATATGTGTGTATGACTACACATAAATATTTTCCTTGGCCAAGGTGGTCATTATTATTATATCATATTGTAAATATACTCTTTACTTTTCATAGTTGAGAATTAAAATAAAGCATCTCTGAATGAAGAAGTATGGAGTCAATATATATATATATATATATGGATACATTTTTCTGTTTCTTAGAGCTTAGAGTACGTCTGAGGCACTTGAATTGTGATATGGTCAATAATACATTTGTGACTTTTATTTTATTATTTTCTTTTTCGCGTGTCTACTTACAAGTATATTTACAAATATATATTTTTTTAAATATCAGAAATAGATTTGGATACATTCTCATTAATATTCAACCTCAAATATCGATGAAAATTCGGCTATTAATATCATCTCATTACTGGAATAAATTAAGACTTTATAGCTGAAAAAAACCTTTGGATAATTAACCTTTTACTTGAACTCACGTGTGAAATTAGGTTTGAGCCAATAAAAGTTGAGTGTATCAAATCAGACCAATCAAATTCTTCCTCCTTTTATGATAATCTCTCAACTTTATTTATTATTTCATACAAATCTGAGATGTTGGCCGAGTTGTTGCTTTGGATTATTAATATTATTTGAATGAAGTCTCTTCATTTTGGAATTATCCTGGTTGATTTTCAACTGACAGCATTCCTTTTCAATAATTACTATAATGAAATTTTTGATAAGAACTGTAGGTTCTTCATACATATCTCACAATAACTTTACTCTTTCTAGCTAAGCCAGAGATCATATCAGTCTATCCGACAGAACTGCATTTTATTGCATCAGAATCACTGAGTCTACCCTGCATTGCAAGGGGCAATCCGAAGCCGGAACTTTTCTGGTATTACAAAGATGCTCAAATTCACGCAAGCAGTCAAAGTTCGCGCGTGTTCACAATCTCTGGCCACTTTGCTGACGCCAAAAGCAATGTAAACTATACTTATTCAATGCTAGTATTGAACCCGAGTAGTTTCGGAGATGACTCAAAGTGGATTTCTTGTCGTGCTGAAAATGTCATTGAAGCGAATGTCTGGATGAACAAGACGATATTGAAATTGGCGAATCAGACAAGCCCCTCATATTTCTCCTGGACTAATCAGTACCAGACTCAGATCTACAATTATGGCTTAGGCCAAGAGGGAGTGATTCAGTGTCCAATCCTTAGTCAGGACCCATTTATTTCTCAGATAATCTGGCTAAAAGATACCAAATTGCTCCAATTACCACAAATCTTTGGTGAGTTGTATTTCTTGATTGACTATAAAAATTCGGTTGGTTATTCTGGTTTCGAATACTGGGTTAAGATGAATAGATTGGTGATTATTAGAGCTTGAAAAAGAACAATAACTCAAAGTACTTACAGGTAAACAGAATAAAACTTACAAAAAGCTAAGTTTTTCACTGCTTTTGGTCAGTTTTGAGACATTTTTCAAAAATAAAAAGCAGGCTCATATATTCCAGCTATTTTGGATGAAACCCAAAATCTACATCCGGAAAAAATTTTCAGAATCTTTTTATTTCGATCTGATGAATATACGTTGAACAAAATTTCTTACCTAAGGTTATTCCTGAGCTTATTAAACTGTTATTATTATAGGGTCATTTCAAAATATAACTCCAATGAAAATATTTTTCGGAAAGAAATTTCTCCTAACTTAATAGCTACACCACATTGAAGATTTTAGAAATTAACAGCTCTCGAATTAGTGAGCAAATAATTGAATAATTAATTTGAGGAAAAGAGAAAATACATTAGTTATAACTGGATCCCTTTCTCAAGAAAAGAAAATAAGAACTCAGTATTCCCATTAGTCCAATCAGATGATTTTCAATTTTTCATTATTGTATGTATATTATTGAAAAAATCAAGAATCGGCTTTTTTGACCTTAGAAAATGATTTGTATAATGAAATTTTTACTCACTAAGATCTTAAAGTTGCTCGATACTATTACAAGTAGTATCTTTTAATTTATTCATTCATAATTGTTTTCAATTCGATTTCTGACCTTCAAAAATACCACATTTTCGAAATACATGAAATGAGAAATATTCAGTTAATAATGAAGAATCAAAAATTCCAGTGAAATATTGAGTTTTTTAATTTTTGGGATATTATCAAAAACTACATATAGGGGTAGGGAATCTATCAAAACCTACATGTCTATTTACAAAATTTAGAAAATTTACATGTTCTATCCCGGTATATAATCACTTTCTACATGACTAGTTATCACTTTTAAAATCTACATATCCCATGGTCTTGATTACAAATACTACACATAGATTTATCAAATTCTACATGTTGATTGGTTAATTTTTTCAAGGGCTAAATGTTAATTAGATGCACCCTTTTACCAGCCATTATTATTTGATACTCTATATACTCAAGCTGAAATCAAAGATGAATTAGATGCTTTTTCTATAAGCACTGAACGTCCATATAAAGTTTAAAATTCCACAGCAGTATTTTACAGCGTAATGTGTACTGATCCAAAATGTTCGTTCAATATTCTCTTTAATAAACGAAAAGATGGATATTTCTATGCGACCGGCCAACTACCGCATTGCATTTCTAAATGATTCATTATCCAATGCCCTAGCTGCTTTGAATAATTCTAGACTGAAGTTTTGTTTGAACTTAGTTTTAATATTTTTTCCAATGTGATAGAGACAAAAAATACTGACAGAAATACTGCGTTAGGAAGAACTGTTTCAACTCCAGCAGCAAGCCCTTTCTCTCGATCTGATATAATAACAATCTTATCATTTTCGGTAAAAGGGTGCATCTAATTAACATTTAGCCCTTGAAAAAATTAACCAATCAACATGTAGAATTTGATAAATCTATGTGTAGTATTTGTAATCAAGACCATGGGATATGTAGATTTTAAAAGTGATAACTAGTCATGTAGAAAGTGATTATATACCGGGATAGAACATGTAAATTTTGTAAATAGACATGTAGGTTTTGATAGATTCCCTATCCCTATATGTAGTTTTTGATAATATCCCTTAATTTTTTGAGAGTCATCAACTATCCCTAATGTATAAATATCAAGGCGGTGTAAGAAGTGATGAGAACCGGTGAAATAAAAGCTTTATTACTCATTATTAACTTATCCTGAAAATCCTCTAAGAAATGATTATTTCTACTAATTCAGATAGAATATATTCATTGGGTTCATTTTTGGAGTTAACCCTACATTTAAAGAGAGGGGATTTAGCCTCTTTTTGGTTTTAGGCTAATAAGCATACAATCGTACTCTATGAGGCTCTATAGGGATTATTATCTTCTTAGTTAAAGATTGTCATTATTCGAAAGGAGAATTTTTTAAATTCCAACTACTTAATCGTAGTTTTACTATGGGAATATCAAAGATTTCTTTCAAGTCTTTATTAGAATGGAAAAAAGGGACGAAATTCATGATACTAAGATCAGATTCTTTTGATCAAGCTTTCTCTACTCCCGATGTTGTCCGTGATCATTTTGGTTGTTCTCGGTTTTAAAGTAAAATTGGAAAAAACTTTTTCTTCATTTGTTATGATAGGAAATTGATTCGCTGGCAATTTAATAAATATTCATCAACTTATTTTATTGCTGAAATAGGCAATTCCTGAGACACATACAAACTCTCTGATGGGAGGTAGACTTAATTTATTCCCATCATTATTGGTTTTATTGCTCATCTTTTATTCAAGGGATACAGTGTCCAGCATACATTTTTCGTCCAGTATACAAATCTATAGAAATGAGATTTGGAAATAAAGTTTGTCTAATGGAAATTAATGAGTTCATCAAATTTCTAAAGTCAAAAAATGAGTCAACATTTGAGAAATTTAATTATAAAAAATTCTATTGAAATTTCTATTTCCTTGGTCAGTTTATCGAGAATACAATTTTTGACACTGGTTTTGAGCTGGGTCACCGATGTCATTAGATTTGACTAGAATCTATCAAAATGAATGAAATTTTCAATTATTAGTAGAGCATAGTGTGTTGATTATAATCATAATTATGATTCAACAATTGATTTTGAATCTATTCGCACAGACTAGTGAGAATATTAAAATAATCCTGATCTCAAGATCTGTAGAAACGAATTTAAGTAAAATATTGTATCATTTAAACAAATCAAGAAATGTCAATGCATCAAAACAAAATTTTACGAATTTTTTTATATGAATATGCACGAGTATTTTTCAATTAAGCCTCGAAATCTTTTATTATGCATTCCAAGGCTAGAAAAATTAACAAATCATTCAATCAAGCGTATTTCGTGAGTTCATCGATCGATAATTTATTTATGGGTTAATTCCAAAAATCACCCCAAAGGAAATTTTTTTCCAATAATCACCCCAAAAATTTCCAAAAATCTTTCAATCTTTATGAAACTTATGAAGGTTGCATAAAGAATTTGAATCATTCAAGTTACACCATTCAATAATAGGGGAATTTTGAAATGAGAATAATTGATTCGAGGTAAAGAGTTGAAATTTTCATTGGTGATTTTTGGAATCAACCCTTTATTTAAAATGTTGATAATTTTACAAATCAATGAGTTTCGCAGTATGATGCACTGTATGATCTAATCAAATTTTAAAAACAATATTAACCAATAATTCAATTCCAAAAAACCCATATATTTGACATGCATCACACTGATGAGTATGCCCAAAATAAAGGCCTTGATTGGGAGAAAAATCCTGGTATATTTTTACTTTAAATTGTTAAAACTGTAACTACTGAAGCTATATTGCTTCAAATATGTATGTTTATTCGGAAGCAAGGTTAATGAATCAAATGTTTCCCACTGTATATCCTGTCTTGGTTCTTAGGTGTCTCTTTCAAAACTCCAAATCTCAAGATCGTACTATGGTTAGAATTAAAGGCAATTTTGTCTTTCATCTTGGTTTCAATCACCAAAAGAGAGTCAATAAATTGGTTAAGAATCAACTCAAATAGAATAATATACCAGTTATTATTTTTTCTATTCCCATTGCCCAAAAATAAAGGGTAATCAATTGTTTTCTGTATCTTCATCCTCATAAATTTTATCAGCAACTCAGATATCTTGTTGAAGATATCAAAGGGTATCCTTCATAAAAAGCAATCTTTACGTTTCAGATGAAAAATAATAATAATAATATTCTAACCAGAATAACGATGAAATGGAGTTTCACAAATACAATATGTATTTATTTTTCTATTTTTTTCAATAGATTTTTATCATTGGCTCTTTAAACTTTGTAGTTTTATAGAGTAGTGACTTTATTTTTCTTCTTCAAAATGATATATATCTTTCTCGTATCAAGATGATGTTTTCTTTCTAACTCTGTTCTGAATGTCATTAATTAATCACTTATTTAATATGGTTCTCAGGACCACTCTATAGTCTTATTTGTGAATGTATTTTATAATTAGGAATCATTTGAAAACATGTAATTACCAAGAACAAGTACATGTTACCAATGAAAACTCATTATTTTATCAACCAATGAAATTCGTCCATTTTAAATTGATTGTTAAGCAGGCGCCTAGTTCATATATTCCAGCTTGCATCTTGCATGGAACGTACGGTAGATCAAGTAAAGGTTGTAATAATTTTTTTTCCTATTCTCACAGATTCTCTGGACTCAAATGCAGCTCGTGTGAACTCCACAAGACTTATCATACCACAATTAAGGTTGTCTGATGAAGGCCATTACTCGTGTATCCTAATCAATGGATCTTTTATCAGGACTTCAGATCAGATACAATTGAAAATCACTGGTAAGTTTGTTTTGTCTGTATGATTGTCGAATATCCTCGAATAATATCTAGAATACTGATTATATCACATATACACTAAAAACAGAAATGACTCATTATGCTAAATATATTGTGATACTGCAATAGGCAAAATTATGATTATCCCCTGTCCTCACTTGGCTCATAACGAGCACGCATTGGTATTTATAATGAATATTTAAATTATAAATCAAGTTGTAAAAAAATTCCCATTTCATTCATACGAGTACATTTCTGAATTCTACTTAACTCAAATGACAGTTAAAATCTGCTAACTAAACTAAGTAAAAATTATGATAATAAATTCATGTCCCTCGTATCGATTAAAATGCAGAATCATTTACCCTCTTTCTTGAGACCAAATAGATATTTAAATGATTGATTAATACTTTTCCTGGCTGTTTTACTTCATGTAATACATCATTTTTACATGTCATTCAAGAGATGTAATAACTTATTACTAATAAGTAACTCAAAAAGTATCAAAATAGATTCTAACAATGTATCCCCTTAAGTAAAATTTTTTGTAATCTTTATTATTTTTCTTAAAACCCTATTAAGATGAAAAAATAATTCATAATATTTATATTTCACACGCTACTAATTAGTTATAAGGGTTAATTCCAAAAGTAGCCCCAAGAACTTCCAAATGTAGACTCAAAGTGGGAATAATCCTAAAACTCGGCCCATTCTAGAAATTTCATCTCAGATATAGCCCCAAAAGTTTCCAATATTAACCCCATCGTAATTCAGTTTATCGAAGTTTTTTGAAATATTAAATCATTCGTTAATTTTCAAAGGCCATAATTCAAATTTCGAAACAGAAGAAAAGGGATTCCATCTGATTGTTTTTGAAGGTTTTTGAATTCTAATTTAACTAAAGAATTGAGTATTTTGTTGTTGTCTGAATCTTTTCCGCCAATCTGTTTTGTAGTTCGTATCGATACCAAATTCACTCTTGGCATTATTTACTTCACTTTGAGGTGTAAAATTATCTATATTGAATTTTTCCTCGGGAAATTCATTTTACCAGACAAAGATACCCAAATTGAGCTACTCAAAATTCCTTTTGATGTGAAGATTAGCAATGGAAAATCTCCGAGAAAACTCTTATTACTATTTTACAGATCACAAGTTTCTTGATTAATCTTGGCAAATTTCGCGAATCCCCATTACCTCCTGGAGATCAAAGTTTTCACATCCGCATTGATTTCCCATGAAGAGTATCTTTAAGTAATCAAATTAGGAAATGTATCTTTTCCCTGCTCAGGATCTAATATTCCACTTGTGTATTTCCAAATTATTTCAAAGTATTTTCGAATAAGAGCTTAGTGGATGATAGCATATTTAACAAACGAAGGTACAAGACTTTTTCCCAAGAATGAGCTTATATTTCGAATATACTCATCAGCTTGTCACTTGTCATTAATATTAGTATTTTACTCTTATCACAGTTATTTTATTGGTTCTCTTTTAGAAAACATATTTTATACTTGCAGTTACTTGCAAAGTGGGATCACAGGTCATTGGACTTTTCTCTATAAAATATTCCAAATTAATACGTGCTTCAAGCCAGTTAAAATCTTTTCCACACTTTAGTACTCTCTTATTGGTCATTATATTTCTCATGTAATAAGTGGCTATTTCAGAATTCAACATCAGTTCTTTCCTTATTTTCCTTCATTTTTTTAAACTACCATAGAATCGGGAAATCTAAATTCAAGTATCGTTTACATAACTCTTTCCCATCCAATTTAATATCCGGAATATACAAGTTTAAAATTCCTTTTTTATGTTTTCAAATGTGTGTGTTTTGATTTAAGTATTGTAGAACAACAAGTCTTGTTAAAGTCCATAATTCCTCATATTTGTCAAGAATGGCAAGAATTACGTATAGATTTTTTCCTTGGCTCAACAACGACAACTAAAAACTATCGCTGTATTAGGAAATGACTAAAGAATGATGATCAGATCAGGGATTCAAAGAAAAGACATACAAAATTTTCACCAGATCTCATCAGACTCATTCACCATTTAATGAATCTAATTTCTTTCCTAAAGGCTAGAGAAGTTGATGTTAAAAGCAAGATTATTCAAGGTCGATAAACTTCCATGTTTAAATTTTTTATCGATGAACTCAACTCGCAATCAAATGTAATAGAATGAGGTTAGAGTTGTTAAGATGATCCCAAAGATATGAGAGTTATAGACGTGTGTCGTGTTTTCTAATTGAAACTCATTCAGTGAAAAAAAACTTGTAAAGTACACTTTAACTCAGTTTGACTCTTAACCAGACAAATTTTCCAATTCTATTCCCAAATAAACTAATTCTTCTCCCAACCATTAATCATCATTAAAACTGCACAGATCTCTTACACAATCTCCCATGTATATATACATTCACATACACGTATATATTATCTCGTATACATTGGAAGAGGACCACTTAATGATGAGTAGGACACTCTCTGATCAATCTATAGAAACAATTAATTTACCTCTGTTTGTTTATTCTTTTACAATTCTTTCCACAGTGTGATTTATGTCATTTACCAGAGTGAGAATAGGAGTTAAACTAAAGCAATTAAATTATTATCCCAGGCATCTTTGTTACATGTATTTTTTTCAAATATTCCATCCAACTTTGAATCAACAAACTCCCGAGTTATCATGGAGAACGTTTGGTTCACTTCACATTCTATAGAATAAAATCTGAGATTTCCCAATAACTTGCAAATTCCCAGTCTCTAATTCTGTATTACAATTCTCTTATAGAGTAGAAACATTAGCAAAGTAGGATCACAGGTTATTATTACCATGTTCAAATGAAATCTGATTTGTTCGACATGAGTTGCCTGATTTCCTCGAAAATATTCTGAGGTTGCTGACTGAAAGTCATGCTAGGATTAAGAACGAACGAAATTTATTTGGTGAATAAAGCTCTATTTTCGTCGGTTCTCTTCATGCTATTGGACAGATTTTATAATGTTCTCTAAATTTTCATATATATAAATTTAACAAGTCGGTGTATGGTCTAAATCTGAATTGATGGAAATTTTCTTCTCACACTTGTAAAATGCTAGAAATCGGATTTGTCCAATCTCTAAGCACCTAACATGTGTGAGAAGACAATTTTTACATGTATACTTATGAGTAGCCAGTTTAGATATTCTAGCAGATTCCCGAATAAGATTTTTTGACTCTATTTGGTCCTCATGTTAAACCCTGTTAACTTGGCTAGCATTTTCAATTTTTTTTTAGTCTGACTCCTAAATATTTAGAAAATTTCTCCAATTATTCTAATGATTATCAACACTGATAAAATTCTCTAATTTCGTTATTAAAATATCTATATTATGTTTATTGAAAAGTGAATTGAATTTTTCTAATTTTTACGTCTGTCTCTTTCTCTTGCTACTTTTCACACTCCACGCACAATTCACCCCGCCAACCCATTCACTTTTACTCTGGGAGAAAAAAATGTCCAATGCCTTTCTGTGAATACATGAGCTCTATTTTTCCTCCATGTAATTAATGAAATATTAATAATAATAATAACGATAATTATTATAGAAAATCAGATAAGCCATATTTTTCTCAAATAGACACATTTATTGCTTTCCATTTTCTATCTACATTGTGTTACAATTACCAAACTAAAGCTAATTGATATGAAGTTGGGAATCTATGATTTTTACAGAAATCTCGATATTTTCATCAAGAATTCGAATTTGTTAGAGATTTTCTTGAATCCTACTCATGCTGCCCACATTTTCCATTTGAAGAAAAAAATCTGAAAAAATATTATTTTTATGAAAAATATGGTTATTTCAAATTCCCATTTGGCGTCAAAATCCCATTTTTTATTTGAGCTAAAAATTTTTGTTGATTTGAAAGTGGGAGAGTGATCAAAAATTGATTTTCAGAAGCTGACTAGCACATCTCTTTCTTTAGTAAAATACTCACTAAACCTGATTTTTAAAATTTCCAATTCGTTAAAATCACTCATTTTGAACGTAGTTTGCAAATAGATCTGTCTTGGATTATGAACTATAGATATACGTTTAGATGACAAAAATAGAAAAATAATTCGAACAAGCTCAGCAGTACATTCCGAGTAATCAAGTTTTTGGTGTGAAAAAGGGCTCAGATCACCAGAATCCACATTTTTCGACTGTACTCTTTATTTTTTTGATAGGAAGCCCTTTGAAGTCATTCATTATTTCACCTATGAGACCAAAACCTGTAATACAGATCTTATCGAGTGCTTTCTTCACTTGAGTAGTAATTTCTATACGGGAAAAAAGACTAAATCTTTCCCATTTTTTTTCAATACACAAGATTTTCCCATGTACTTCTGGATAAATTTATATCAGCTTTTTTTGTGAAAAACTATCTGAAGCAGAAAACAAAATGAAAAAATCCCCTCTTCAAGTGTATTGAATGTATAATCTACATTGTATATATTCTGTAATATGAATTTTCTTACTTGTCGATCAAAGTTATCTTCCTGAATGAAAAAGTACGATCAGCATCTATAAAGAATGTTTTTCTCTCTCTGAAATTATTATAAATTATTTAAAATTTGGATACATTTTCTTTTGGTAGCAAAAGTATTAGATATTGGGTCAAATCTATAGTATTTTTTCACACTCTGATGACAGCTTTAGCTATAGTCTTTCTCAAATTAACCCTAAATTCTTTTAAATGGGAGCTTAGCTTTTATAAAAAATTTATGGAGAAGAGTCAGAACTCAAGGCCTTTGGACTCAAGGTAGATCTTATTTCTATTTTCAGTTTCAAGACTATCAAACTGCTTTGTCAAACTCGATAAACTGGGTTCTCTTTAGTTAGTTTGAAGAGTGCATATGCTATATGCAACATATCAACACCTAGCTAGTGATAAGTCAATAAATTTTACTATTCAGTAGAATAATCATATTTTACGATTCATGTGTTAAGAGTAGGGCGGTCAGAAAATAGCAATAATTTCAAGAATAAAACAGCATTTTTATCATGAAAAATAGCAAAAAACTGAATTCCTCATTTAAAAAAGACACTTCTTCAGTAATAGTTTATTTATTAACATACTGGTTATTTATTGTCCTGGTCCTTCCATTTAAAGGCGATACAAGCAAAACTATAGTGAACAGCAAGCTTATGAACATCACGAAGCGAACATTTCCTGGATACAAATTGAAGCTAATCCAACGCACTTCAAAGTTGTTAAATGGTCGTAACAAAGATGTCATCCCAAAACTGAAACAAAGAGGTGTGATCTACCAATTCACGTGTTCTTGTGGATCAACTTATGTCGGTCAAACAACTCGATCCCTTGGTGAAAGAGTCAATGAACATTTGAATCCGAAACACACCAGTTCAGTTCAAGGTCATATCAGAGAGACAGGCCACATAGCAGATGAATCCAATTTCAAAATCCTCTATCAGGTCAATCCGGGTGAACCTTGCAAAGTGAGAGCGTCAAATCTCGAAAGCGCTGAGAAACACTTCATTAACAAGCTAAAGCCGGACTTGTGCGTGCAAAAGATTATGGCAATGAAATTAGGTTTCAAAGGCCGTGAAGTTCATATAAAGAGGAAGCAAATTTCAAAGATTTGTGAGGTCCTGAACCCAATCGGCAAACCAATAATCAGTTCTACACAGATTGAAGCTAGGGATGAACCTGAAAACAACGAGAAGTCAACAACATTTGATAATCAGATTAAAAGCCAACCTGTAAATAGCGAGGTGAGAAATGAAACTGCAAATTTTAACTTTCATCAAAAAGCAAAAGCAATTATCAGATTGAAAGAAAAATCAATTTGCAATGAAACAACCTCCCACCCGAGCAGTCAATCAACCGATATTGACCAATGGAAGGGCACAAATTTATGCATTGTAATATTATTTATATCGTAACCGGGGTAGAGTCTGATGAGACCCGACGAAATATAAAGTTTATCACTATAATATACGTCTGTCTTTTCCTACCTTCCTCATGAGTTTAGAAACCGATAACAGTATTAACATATACTCTGGAATTTTTGATGAAACTATATCTATGTCTTGTAGAATCTAGGATTCTGTACACTATGAAGCCATTCATATGATAAAACCCAAGACCAATGAAAATCAATGGTTTACTCTGATTGCTTTTAAAATATTTATCCAATAATATTCGAATCAAAAATTTTCTTCTTTCCCATAGACAGTAACAGAGTTCGACGGGTTCTTAATTTTAATATTTGGTTATCTAAGAAATTTGATTTCGTTTGAAGACAATGATTTCATCATGGATAAGAAAGAAAGGTTTTTTATTTGTATGTTTGGTGTACAAATTAAGAACCTATAAATAGCAGACAATTAGCAAAATAATAGTTTTTTTGAAATTGCAACATTATATTATGTAAATTGATATAAATAAGATAAATATGTACAGAGAAATCATAGATGTTCAAAATATAGCTTTTTTTAAATCATAAAATCCATAAGCAAGACATCCTGGGTTTCTGCGGTAGGCACATCTTCTTAAGGTCCTTCAGCAGAATTCGTCTCTAATATATACCCACTGAATAGAAATTGATTGCAAAGTGTGCAACGACAACAAGCCAGGTGCTAAATCAATTCAAACTTTTGTCTCACAGTCAGAGGTTTTACTTTATTGAATGTAAAAGGTCTCCATAAAGCCGAGAGCGTAAAATGTTGATTTATTTTCATGACATCTTTAATTGTATAAGATTATCAATTCAATTTAATTGTCATTCCTTTGTCATTAGACCCCCCAGAGAAGCCAACAAATATCAATGCAACCTATCTTAATATTGTCCCGGAAATTCTGGACATTAAGGTTGAATTTGCGTGTGAAAAGGCTGAACAATTCCGTGGTGTTGCACGCTCCCTTCAGCCCAAATATCCCTGGCTGTATCATGAGTTTTATGGGACATCTACAAAGACAATCGACCTGTTGAGGAAACATGAAATTGTCATTGAGAATGTTTGGCCCAATGAGAATTATTCAGTCCAGGTTTTTTCCATGAACAAATTTCGACATGAGAACCCTAGCGATGTTCTCTATCTCGAAGCAATGAATTTGGGTAAGTTAACAAAAAATAGTTTTTTTTAGAATTCACTATAGATGCTACTTTTCCCACTAATTTCCAAAGAATTGGATCATTATGAGTTAATTCTATTTTGGAATCACAAAGAACTTATCCTTATTTCCTTAGATAATACTATGCGCGTATGTATGACTACTGTATTCGAAAATAGCATTGTTAATTTAAATTTACTAAGATTAGCCGAATCTACCACTGTTATAAAAATTTGAGTTTTTTTGGTTCAATTTATCACTTTTTTCCAATCTTCATTCATTTCGTGCACCTTCTTTGGTACTCTAATTATACAGGTGAAGGACCCGTTTTCTTTCCCATCCTGCCCAAATTATCACTCGTACTTGGATTATATATCAAACTGGGGAGTTTTTTCAACCAATGAGAGGGCGTGAAACCAATAACCAATGAAATTAAAGCATACACCTAAATTCTAAATTTTGTACTGAAAAACTAACTATATCAGCAATTACATGCGTAATATAATAAATAGGAATTTAAATTTTATATGAACGTCTCTAAAATTTGATTATTTTTGTTTTGAGATGCTAAACTTTTCAACATGTCATTTCTAATCGAAGTTTGCTATTGGTTTGGAATAAACCCGAAATGGGGTATTTACTGTTATGGTCTGTCTGAGAATGATTATTTCCGTTATGGTTAGTCAAATAACACAGTGTTATAATGAGGAATAATATAAATTTTCATTATGGTTTGTTTTTCTAAATATTTTTTTCTGTTATATACCTTACAGACGAAAATGATAAGTTTCTTAATTCAAATCGACACCAATTTAAATTCATTATATATATAATCATGTACAAAAAGTCTAATGTAATTGAGTGGAGTTTCATATACAATAGTATATGCATATGTAAATTTAGCACATTTTTCGCATGCTATAATTAAGAAAAAATACAATTCAAAAAGAGACTTTAGAATTCATTATGAGACTCTCTATTCCTTTAAATCTTGTTTATATATCATCACAGGGATATACTTCTCAATTTGTCTTGTACAATTTGATATTGAATAGGAGGAAACTTGATTTTGGCATTATTCGCTGCTGAATCCAAAATTCTCATAATCAACTCAGACTTGGGGATGTCTCTTCCAGTTCTTGAATATTCAAGAATTTCTTCTTTTTACTCCTCACAAAAATCTTTTAATGGGTTATTATTTTTCACAATATCGACTCTTTCTTCAGTATTTCCTTACCCTCTTGAAAGATTGTTTTCTCGATTACTGTTGACCCAGCAATGCTGTTGATTTTGATTAATTTGATAATTTTGCAAATTCAAGCCAATTACAATCCTCACGATAGAGCACTACGACTCTTTTTCTTATGCATTCATCATCTTTAGGCATTACTCTATAAATAATGAATATTAAATCAAAGAAACATTAAAAATTAATTTAACGAGTAATGTTCCTACCCCTAAATTTATAACCAATACAAATCATTTTACATTTGACCTTAAGACTTTATAAAATTATAACCCTTGAAAACCACCCCCCTTTTTTTTATAATACGTCCCATATTGAATTTTAATTGGTGTCAATTTGAGTTTAGAAAAGTATCATTTTCGTCTGTAAAAGGTATAGTAAGTTTTACAAAATCATTTCTTTTATGGTCCGTCAGGCCTTGGAACAAATGATTTTATAGGAACTTGGCCAGTTTAGAAAAAAAATAAACATTAATTTTATCATTCAATTTTCAACTTTTATCATTTTCAAACTTACTTGTTAGAAACTTGAATTTGATGGTAAATTGCCCCCTTTCCTAAATCTGACAAGCCTCTCCACGATATAACAAATGAATTAAATTCTAAAATTAAAAATTTATCGATTTGCGTTTATGCATTTCAGGGGAAAGTGCGCGATCATACAAGATGTTGTAACTACCCAATTCTCTTGATAGCCATCATCCACATAATCCAAAAATGTTTTTATAAACATTTTAATTGACGAATTAAACTGTAGACAACACACTATAAATTCCCATTTCATTCTAGTGCATTTTAATTATTGAATATCTATCAAAAGTTAATGGTTAAAAATGACAAATGCTCATTTCACTGCATTTTACAATCTAGATTAAAAATTTCCACTCATAAAAAATGTAACTGAATTATAATTATTACTGTAGTTTGTTTCCAGCAAAGTCTTCTCTGGAAATGTCCCTTGGTTAGGGGAAAATTGTAATTATTTCTCAAAGAAAGATTCCCTGATATGGCTTCTGTTGAACATGTTGATTATACACAATTATTATGCCACCATCGTGTTATATAACCTTAAATTAAGGATCTACATTTTAAATTTCTAATATTACGTTATAATAAAGTAAAAAGTCAGAATCCACTGGTTTAGTGATCAGAAATTTTTGACTTTCATTGCCTACTCGGCTACGGTATCCTGAAAGTCTTCAAAAGATCTTTTTAGCCTGATTAAGAATCAAAAATTGTGTTGTGCTTAAAGTGTAACGAAAATATTTAACCCTTCTGTCCCTTAGTGGAATCAAAAATCAGAAGCAGAGCTTCATGAATAGTGGAATAATAGGGTCTATTCGAAGATGTATAGGCAATTTGATACCCTCACACACATCCATGTATTTCACTCATTTAGTGTTGACACTGTAGTATAGGAAGGGTTATTATAATAAAAGTTCTAATGATCGTATATGAAAGTTAACACGGTTGGGGTGGGGTCGTAAAATAACTGATTCATTTGTTTTATAAATCAAGTTTCATCAATATGATTAAACTAATGAGAATTCAGAAATGAAAATTGATAAAAAGTTCTGGCTTGGAAAAAGCTTAATAACCTCCAAACGACTGATCCTACGCTAATAAAAAGGGCACCATTCGAAAGAAAATTAAATTTTACATTGGAATGCTTTTTCAAATTTTATTATATCTACACGTCAGAAAAGAAGAAAAACACTCAAAAAATATGTATTTTTTAAAGGATTCTTCAATCTTTTCTAACTTGACGCGCATTTTAAAAAGCTTTGCAAGAGTGCTAAATTCGTTTTACCCATCAATTAACGCGAAATTTTACGCTCTTTTTAATGGAAATAAAATCAATTTCGGATTCTTATGTTTTCATACCAATAATATCAATTAAGTTTATTGAGATACTCAAAATTAGAATTTTTTGTTTTTTTGGCCATAGTGGCCAAAATATTAACGCAAGCAAAATTCTGAAAGCAGATCTGAAATCAGCACAAAATTTTATTCCAGAAAAACTCAATCAAGATCTTATAAAAATTTTTTTTTCAGAAAACTAATAGAGTCATGAATCTGAAAAGTAAATCTTCTGGTTAATGCATCGATTTTTCATCTGATACGAGCCATTACTGGTTGAAGATCAATCAGATTCAAACAATCTGATGGGTTCTATTTTGTAACGAGAATAATGTAAAAAAAAGATGAGAGTGATGAAATTATAAGAGAAGCTTTTCAAATTATATACCTTAATAGAAATAGAAGTTTTTATATTAATTTTGTGAAAATCCTGAAATCCTGAATTCATCGAGACTCAAACTGTAGATTCTGTATTATTTACTTGTTGTACAAATGCCTACTAACAACAAAAAGTCATCTTTGAATAACAAAGTAAGTTTAAAAAATTGCTAAAGTTACATCATTAAATCTCTCTATTAAAACATACAAAATTGTTTCGTTCAGAACAAAAGAGAAATCTCATTACATGAATTCTATCTATATCACCTCAATATATTCCTCTGACAGGATATATCTCTCATCTCTCTCGAGAGGAATGCAATTAAAAGTTTCCTACTTGCTTCTTCTAAGATCTTTTAAATTCTCAAATCTCCTGGATGGTATCTTATTATCTCATATCTACTTGGTCAATTCGTAATGGCATCTGTAATTACTACAGCTGAGAAGAGAAAAAGTACCTCTAAACCTAAACTAATACAGGTTGATTTACTGTATTGCAATTCCTCTCTACTCAATAGTAGATGAAAACTTAATTTGATTGAAAATATAAAATTCGATATTTTTGAGCCGGTAAAATATTTCGACATTTTTGTCCTTACGAATTCAACATTGTTTACAAGTTAAGTTAAAAGTACATAAAAGTACGCCTGTAAATCTTTTTATCGTTAAAATACACTTTTAGATCGCTAATCTTGAGTTCTTTTTCAGAAAATGTTTCAGCATTGAGAAAGATCGTTCCATACATACCAACCGCTTGAGTGTAGACATTATTTACGCCAACAAATAAACAAAATAAATTATAGAATATGGGTTTCTTAATTTTCATTGAATGGATTCGAAGCTAGGGATTGTCTAAGAAAATTCTTTGTATTTCATCGACATTTTATTAATAAAAGATCACTTGAAATTTGAACTAAAATAAGCTGCTTATTTTATGGCTGTAATGAGCAAATTTCGATATTTTACCGGCCTCGGGATATTTCTTAGATATGCGTAATAACCAAGTATAGTCGAGTTTAAATTCATTCATTAACAATATATCAGATCTTTCCAAAATATGATCTCCTATTGGTTTTCTAAGTTTTGGTACTAATTTAAAATCTACTCATAAATTTTTCCATATAATCCTGATTTTTTTGTTTCAGATCGAAAAATCGATATTCCTCGATTAATTTACGTGACAATGATCAATCTTAGAATGCTCCTTATACAATGGAATAATCCAGTTTTCATCAAGGAAAATATCCTGGTAATGTTCACTTTTTTACATGCATTATTTAAAACGTCTTGTGTATGTTGCCCCAAAAGACAATGAAGGCATTTTGAAAATTTGATTTCTTAGACAAGTAGGGTGAAAAAAACCAAAATCAGTTTTACATCCACTAAACCCTCTAAACAGTGCATGCAAGATACGATATTCAACTACAATAGTATATCACACATACTTATTGGTATATTGATGATATTTTTTAAATCATTTCAAATGAACTAACAAACTTATCCAAGCTCTCTTGGGATCATACTTGACCCAATATCAATGGAGTTTTGTTCATTAACTAATAATTTTGCGATGCTCTGTTGACTGATGTTTTTACCTAGAATGCCAACCCTAGCCATGAACAATATTGATATTTTTAGATATGTTTATGTCTTTAAAATTAAAAATTGATAGCTATTAGTTTTCTTCAAGTCAATCATCTCTAGTTCAGGAGTTATCTACCAGCTATCTTTGAAGGTTTAGCAGATTGAGTTCAGGCGATTACATTTTTGAATTATACAGGTACGATAACCTCTATAAAGGGTATCTTTGACCAATGAAATTTTTTTGAACAAAAATTAATTCAAATCCACTAACCTGTTATAAGATATGAATATGGTAGAATTGATCTCATAGCTTTTTCAACGATAATTTTTAATTGATACCAACACGATACTACGGATTCTGCTCATTCAAGAAGAAAGAGAACCCAACCTGGATTCATGCTTACATCTCATGATTGTAGTAATTATTAATAACCAATTGATAATAATATTAAAAGACAATTCGAATAGCTCAGTTTTAAGATAACAATTCACTACTTGAAGTCTAGGAGTTTTTTTGAAAAACATTCTACCATAGTGAAAATGGTTAGAAACTTTCTCTAAAGAACTAATACCATTTTCATCCTGATCATTAGGGCCTCAAAAAGTCCTAAAAGGTCTATTTTTCCTGTGGCTCCGTGGATTAATGTAATGTTTAAAAAAATTTAATTTTCATGATAAGGTCTTAAAAAGTTCAGGGTCCAAAGTTTTAGGTCTTAAAACGCAATTATCAATTTGAGACTGAACTTTACAAAATCAAAGAAAGATAACAGCGTCCTTGTTTCCCATTGGTAGATTTAAGCAAAATTCTGTATATGATATGCTTTCACACCGTATACAATGTATATCATACATGTATTAGCTTGTGTATATGATATTGACCAATCAGAATCGTTCTTTCCATATCGATATTCAAATTCGAAAAATTTTCTCTGCCTCTTTAAGGGTTAATTTTCTCAGACCTGTTGGATGTTAGTACTGAGAAAAACAAGTGTCAATCCCATGACAAAGTCTACGTTAAAAATCGTCAGTACACTCCACTAGTAGGTTAATTTGTTTGTCAGCCTATTTGGATTTCAGTATTTTAGTCTCTCATCTTTGGAAATTTTAATTGAATTCATTCTTTCAACTCCAACTGAGAGTCTATATCGCAGAAATCATTCCCAATGAATAATTTTCCCATTATAATTTTAAACTTTTCCAAGCCCCATTCTAAACTGTTACAGAAACTCTTTTGTTTCCATAGTAACCTGCCTTTATATCCTCTTTGCAAGCAATGACTATTTTTTTTTATGTGACAATTTGGCTTAAAAATTATAATTTCCTCCATATATTTCAGAGTCATCCAAAGCCTAGTTGGCATAAATTTGGGATTTTTATGGTTCATTTTCACAAAAAAATGATTTATTCTTTATCTCAAGAACCACGATTCAGGTTGGTTATCGACTGTTAGATGCCAGAAGTATTTTCGATATGAAAGGTTATTTTGAGTACGTAAAATTAATAAAATCTGATCAAGTATCTAAAATACTTGATAAAAAAACAAAAAAATAACATATTGATAAAGTAAAAAAGGATGCCGAAAGTGGGAGGAATAAGCGCTTTATTTCAGGCATACTCATCAAAATAAAAAGAAAAATTATAAGTTAATCTGATTGGCTCTCTTGTTGTGTTGGGGTACATGTCAAAGTTTATCACACTGTCAATCGGGTAGGGTTTTTGATAACTGATATTTCCCACCCTAGGGTGGGGTACATTCTGATTAACTTAAATTTATTCTTTGTATTTCACTATATATTTGGCATGTAAGAAGCTGATGAGTATGCCTGAAATAAAGCGCTTATTCCACTCTCGGCATTCTTTTTTACTTTATCAAGTTGACCAATGATTTAAAAAATCAATAAAATCAATCTAATAGAAACGGGATCATGTTTTTCTTTTTCTTCCAATCGACCTTTTTGTAATTCTAATCAGATCCCCCTGATGTAAGTACAAAGTTCCATTTCGACAGAATCCATAATGGCTCTCCTTTAACTTCCATGTCATTATAATGCTTAATTATATTCTATGGCCGAAAATAACATTAGCCTGTAGGTATAATTAGCATCTTATTGAGTCTGTAATTATCTCCAGTTTCAAAACTTCCATCCGGATAATTGAACAAATGGACCTTCTAAACTATCACCTGCTCATAAATCTTTAAATAGGAAATACTTGACCTACTTCTTGATAAATTTCTCAAGGTCCGGAAATGAGTAAAATATATCCTAATTCTAATATTTTGGGCGTTTTTTTCGTGTAATACCTGATAATAATAATTCAGTAAAATAACACTTTATTATGCCTTTGAGTCTTTTTTGTGTCTTTGATCTATTGCCTCTCACATTTTTTTTTGTTAGAAAAAAATCTTATATTGAATTGAAAATATAAATACAAATTATATAACGAAATCTGCTTGTACAAATAGAAATAAAATACAATAAATAAAATGGATAGATTGATCTGTACAATTATAAAAAGATAAAATGTCAAGTCATAAATAAGCTAAATGCTCTCGAGTTGTAAATATTTGAGCAAATAGGAAAGCCTGGGACTAGAGTCTGCAAGAAATTCGAAAATCATCTGGTTAATGAAGATAGGAATAAAGCAAAGACTTAGAGTAATCGATTTTAAGCCTGATGTGAGACATGATCAATTTAAGATTGGTCAAGTCATCACAATCAGATAATTCATATTTTGTAAAAATTAAATTATAAAAAGATAATAGGTAATTCGGTTCATATTTAGAATTTCTCAGATAATAATTATTATTAGAGAGAGAGTAAGACTCTGTGAATTTTTTGACTAAAAAAGCAAATCGCCGGACCCAGAGGGGGTTAAGGCCAGAGACCAATATTAGTGCGTTGTACGAGTCAATATGAGGATATAAAGAATGTAAAAACCTATATTGAACACGTTCAATAGTTAGACACTGAGATTGATTTAAATTGGGTAAGAGAGGAAAAATATAGTCAAAAAGTGGAAAGACCAGTGATTTGTAAGCTTTTAGTCTTACATCACTGGATTTAGAGAATTTCTTAATGGTAAAAATAATAGAATTAATTCTAGGGAGATTAGCTACAGGATTTAATTTTAAACTAGACGATATACTGAAACCCAGGTCCGAAGTTAAGGAGACAATTTCTCCAGGAAGTAAAAGCGATTCCATGAGGGTTACAGGGGGAAAACATTATTCGAGGATATCCTGATTGTGAGACTACGATTAACTTAGTTCAGATGTATTATTGAAATTTGCTATATCTCAAACTCTAGCAGATAGTTTTCTACGACTATGATTACTTGATAAAAGTAATACATATCTACGACATTAGGAAGTAGGTTTTCAAGAAAAACTTTTTAAACAAAATATTAATATTTCCAACTCTCTTCAAACTGAGTAGTATTGCACTTGTCTAACGAATGATCAGGGTTAAGATTCTGAAAATTAAGCAAGATTCGACAGCTTCACAGAATTATTGGATTACACAGATAACTGAGAAAAAACTTTGGGATACTCCAAAGCCAAAAAGAAATTTGAGCCATTTATCACTCTACAGATATGATTAGAGTTTATTATTACTCTTTAATGTCTAAGGGCAATTCTCAAACTTGTTTAGTTAAGATAAAAATTGAATGAATTATACGCCCAGGAGAGCCAAGAGTTTAGAGTAATCATTTGCTTGATTTAATTCTCCTTCTAGCACGAATAAACTTTAATATTCTCTGGTAATAGTGGTGTAATATTAATTTGGAGATCGTGATAACTAATTACATACTTACATATTATACATTCCCACTCTTTTGGAGTCTTCTTTTTATTATTTCTCACATATCATCATGACGATATATTATTCGAATATATAATATACAAACATCTGTTCATATAAACGTTTCCCGAACTATAAATGACAATCCGCGAGGTATGCATTTTGATACAAAATCATCAACTGTTCTATAACAGAGCAATTTTCTTCCTTATTTTGCAGTGTTCTAAAATTGATGTAAATCATACATTTAACTAATTAACTACTAGCTCAAAATTTTTCAAGAACCAAGTGTTTGTTCTCATAATGGTCTTGAGAATTTTGAATTCTACGCCAAAAATTTATACTCAATGAACTGATCGTATTTTTACGACACGTTGCAAAAGCTCCCAGCTTCACTTGCAATAATTTTCAAAAACAAAAGTTTACTAGTAAGTATGGTTACTATAATATTATAGTCGAATCTGTCAGGGAGTTTCGGTCGTGCTATCACTATTTATTGTCATTATAAACTAGTTATAATTATACAAACTGTAATAAATATCTAGTTCTTAACTGAAACTCGTGGGTTAATCGTATTCTATCTCATCAAACCGTAAATTAAACCAAAATTTTATTTCTAGCCAATAAAATTCATTTAGACTAACCAATGAGAGAAAGGTCTGGCTAATGAGCACAGTTCATCCCTGAAGATTTGTAAGAATTCATCTTTGAGACAAGAATGCCGCATGTTTGAGAAATTTTTATTTTGTTACTTGTTTAAAGTCATTAATACGGTCTCCTTTTACTATAGAAAATTCACGGAGAAATTCGAAATGGTGATCAAGACTCTTGGAAGGAGTTCAGTATTCGAGATTCGAACCATGCTTCAATAAGCCATCTAACACTCGACCGTGAATATCAAATTAGACTCAAGACTGAAAACACCTATGGATCAACCCAGTTTACAGAACCTATAAGATTTTTTACCCGTAAGAATAGCTCATCAAGCCTGCCAAACTTTCAAGTCCAACAAATAGTCAAGGATCATATCGTTTTTACCTGGCCAAATATGACAGAAATCATCAGAAGTAATGTAAGTGTACAGTTAGGCCACAAAAATATTATTTAAAAATTCTGGTACTTATCATTCAATAAACTGACCAACCAGCACTCAGAGAATACAATACGTTATTTGAAATAAACCAATCAGGTTTTTTAATCCGTGCAATTTCGGTCTATAGAATACTGAAAGAAGCTCTCGATTTCACACGTAATCTATTTCTATTGCTATATCAATAATGTAATTAATTGGTTTTGATAAATTGGAAATCTTTCCTTATTATGTATCGTAAATTAATCTTAGTCGACATTGATTCACTGTCCTACAAGTTAGAAAATAAACATTCTAATTAGTTCCGCTTACAAAAGACTATGGTAATCACTGATCATTCAAATAAAATATTTCCCTAGGTCCCTGTTTAACAGTTTTCAATCTCAACATTGAGTTTTTAATTATACGCATTATGTTTTTCTTCTTAAAGGATTTCCATGTTCAAATATCATGCTTCACTGATCAAGAAGAGACATCAAATCACAAGGATAGCTCTATCGTTATGAAATTTGAGTCGAATGTAACACGGATAATTCTGAGGGGGAGTAATTTCTCAAAAATCACTGCCAAAATCATTGATAGGAAACATGGACGAGTATCAGAGAATGCAGAAATTATTATAAACAAGGAAAATGCTCGTATGTTTATGTAGTTACTCATAAGTAGAAACATAATAATAAAATAAACAAAATATTTGATGAATAGAGAATAAATTAGACATTCAAGTCATTGAAAATGGCTGCATCTCAGTCAGACTAGATACAAGCTCATTTCTTTCCACGTATACTGACAAGAGTCTCAATGAAACGAGCTCTATTGTAGCTGGTGTTTACGAGCTTGATCCCAAAAAGATTATACGAATCTCTTCTGATGTCCTTGTTGACTGGTCGAACATGGCCTCTTTCGGTCAAAAACTACACCAATTCAAACTGAATGAACTAAAGTCAAAAAATTTTTACGGCCTTCAGAATAATTTTCTAGTCTGCGGCCTATTTCACAACATCAACTATGCATTGGAGATTGGCTTAAATTTAACCAATAGCCACAATTTAAATTCATATGCATCCTTACCATTTCGAATATCGTCAAGTTTTGAGAGTAAGTATTTCTCACATAACAACTATTTAACCCAATTCTTCTGGTACTTGAAATGAAATAAACATATGAACCATTTTCATTGGTCTAGCTAATATCAACCAATAGGAATTAAGCATAAATACATATGAGTTTCTCATTATAATTATTTACTTATTTTCTAAAGTAAAAAGAATTTAATCTTAATCTCTACAACCTGGAGAATGAAATTATGAGGATTATTTGTTTAATTTGCCTTCTGAGTGTAAACTCATTGGATTCCTTTGAAAATGTAGCGCCGAAAAGACCCGAGAATTTATCTCTAAGCCTGGATTGTAGCCCGCTACTTCCGTGTATCCGTGTAACTTGGGATCATTATGAATTCAGCCGTGCGATGGATGAAACTCTGAGAGAGTTCAAAAACTACAACAACCTTCCAAGACAGTTTATTCCCCTTGAGAAGATGAAGAAGTCGCGATTCTCCCAATTTAAATTCAACCTGAGATATCGAGCCAAAGGTCTGATAGAATCTGAAGATGATTTTGACAACATCCGACAATTTGAACAATGGAATAATCTCCAATTACTCCAGAATGAATTCATCACCCCGGAATCGGATTTGTGTGAGTTCTCAAACTGAATCTAATCGCAACAACTATGTTCAGATTGTTTTGAAAAAAAGAATCAAAAATTAACCATACACAATGTTTTATTTTATGCACAGACTTGGAAAAAAGAATGTATTTTTAAAATTACTGAGAAAGAAAAACCACAATTGCTTTGTATGAAGTACTCTGGGGGTAGAGATTTCTGTTTTTATATTAATACTACTATTCTAGTTAAAGTTCACATTTTTGTCTAAGATTAAGATGAATTTTACTTGGAGATGCTACTTCTCACAGCGATCTGGTTCTGATCTGAGAGGTAAAAATCATAACTCAATTTGGAATCAAATTACACCACCCTTCCCCCTCCCCTTTATCGGCAATCAATTAAAGTTTGTTCACTAAAGTTTATCGGCATTTAACTAAAAGAAACCAATGAGGTAATTTTATAATCTCAACTTCCTCTGGTTGAGACAACGAGAGATTTTGAAAAAACTGTTGCTTTTATTCGTTTGCTCTCTATTTTATAAGCTGGAAGTAAACAATTTAAACCTTTTTTTGATATAATAACAACTGAAATTGATAATTCAAATCAAATTACATGGCGATGTGGAGATTTCTGATTCCAAATCTGAATGAAACATATTTCTAGAATATTGAGATCACAATTGTCAACGTAATGACGTCAACTGACTAGCTCTGTTCAAATTGTATCAACCAATAACTACACGTGAAATATAAACGGTTGAATTTTTTCAAACTCCCCTGTTTTGCAATCTGTACTTTTGAATTGATGGCATGCAGTCTATTCAAAAGAAAAGAAATCAAATTCTTCCCCAATAATAATAATTGTTCATTGAAACTACCACTAATGCAGTACAGTAGTAATTGCTCTGAAAATTTTCAAAAAAGGTCAATTCTTCAAGTGTCTTCATCATATACATATCTTTGCGTGTATCGTTTATTATTTGTTTTGTTTTTCATAGGTGATCTCGCCTCTGTATCATACACATTGCATAACCTTGTATAATATGCACTCTTCTTTTCAGAGAATTCTGGCATCAAATTATTTTATTTTACAAACGAAAAAAACAGAACAAGATATCAACCAGTAAAAATTTGTCCCATCCAGTCAAAATCATAAAGGTTGTCCCATATAATATATCCTCCTTCGAGAATTTCAAATCGATTACTATGTAAAAGTTGTTATTCCATTTTGTTTTGAATTGCTATGATTAAAGTAGCTGAATATTTCTTCCTTACAATCAAAATAAACAGCTTTGTTGTACAGAAAAAATCCTGTCATCGTGTCATTGCACACTTAGCCTTACTTATTGTGATATGAGGTCACCTCATCTAAATGTATCAAAACCATGAGATGGAACATAAAAAGGGAATTAAGAATTTAGTCCCCTAATGACTGAAATCAAAGAAAGATTTCACCGGCTAGATGAATACACACACTTAAGAAAGAGAGATCAATAATGAAAGTTTAAGGCTAGGAGAGATAAAATCACAAGTCTGTAACTCGGAAAGAAATTCCGATTCTTGACATAAAGCCAACAACAAGAGGAATGTGGTTAACATAGACTTGTCATTTTACACCCAAAGTACTTTCCAATAAATTTTTTTATCAGGCAATAAAAAATCGTCTCTATCAATGATTCTTCCAAATGAGACATACATTGGGTTGAATGACATGAAAGAATTTTTCCTTCTTTAAATGAACTTTCCCTAGCTATGAAAAACGTTCTAAATCTAATAAATTCAACAATCTAATGTATTTTTCCAAAAGCTAGTCGTCACCACTCAATGAATATGAGTAAACTATCATTTCTCTGTAAACTTTTGAGTACTGATTAATTTTAGTACAGATTCTCTTTCCTGAATATCTGTGGAATTCCTCATCTTAATGATAAGATAAAACGAGTCCAGTCTTTATAAAATGCATTTAAACTATGATTGAAAAGAATATCGGTTTCAATGACTTTGTTCCATGAATGAACTCTTGCCAATTATACAGAGTTGTAGTAGTAAATAAAAATAAAGGCAAACTTATTACGCAGTTTGAAATATTTCACTGTGTTTATTATGAATGTGTGTGAGGGTTATTTTCAATTCAAACCTATCCCATGTGCATACAGACCCCTTTATATATAGTTTTTTCGGTGACCTCAAAAAGTCACAGGTTATCGATTCGATTAATTAATTATAATTTACCTCCATTGTATTTCACCTATTTATCAATAATTCCTCTTTTTATCCTCTTTTATCCTTTTAGGGATAGGAGCAGAATACGAATTCCATGTATCAGCAATGAATGAAGCCGGAAAAAGTGAAGAAATACAACAGACTATCAAAATTCCAGATCAACGTGAGTCTTGTGGATATGGAGAAAATTCTCTTAGCAACATGAGGTTGTCTTTCTTCATCCTTTTGCAGACGGTGTATTTTTCTCCAAGAAAATTTACACGTCTAATAAAATTTTAATGGTAGTTTTTCCTTTTATCGTTGAAAAAATTAATGTTAACCTCATTGGAAAAGTTTATTCCCTCGAATTATTACCGTTTTCAACCTTGTAATGTGAGATGAGTCATTCTTGCCCATCTTGTGTCTGCGAATATATAAAAGTTGGATATCGGGTCTCTCTCTCTCTCTTTGGTTGTACTTGGCTTTTATCATGGAAATGTGTAAAGACGGATAAAGAAGTATTTATCATTGTTTTGTATGAAACTATAGGCATTTTATTCTAATAGAAATTTGTATTATGGGAAATGTCTATCCATTGAATGATTTTTCCCTAAATATAGAGTGTGAATTATGCTAGTTAAAGTCATAAAAAATTTGCATTTTTTCGCGCTTCAACTTTGAAATTTAAGAGTGTATTTTTATCAAGAATTCGAATATGTTGAAGATTTTTAGAAAATTAATTTTAGGAAAATATGGTAGTTTTTCAAATTTCGATTCAGTGCCAAAATCCTATTATTTTGAAAGTTGAAAAATTTTCGAATGTGTGAAAATGGTCAAAAATGGTTTTTCAGACAAAAAAAATCAATAATGCTAAATCTGTTCTTACCTTATTATCGTTTGGGAGTTGGATTTCCTGGTAATTTCCATTATAGAAAAAGGGAAAAATGTAAGTAAATAGATAGGAAAATTGTTGGGTTCCATGATGGAATCTGATTCTCTAATAAAAATTAGTAGATTTAATTGGGATATAACCAACCTTTTTCCGAAGCCTCTTCCAGACGTTTCCGTACTGAGATAGTAAAGTACCTTCTTCAGTGGATGAGACGCTTGTAACCTGAAATCTCTTCAATTTTATCTAAAAACCTTGGTATTCCTATTGGTTACATCCCAATTAAATCTACTGTAAGTAAATAGAACTTATAGCACACTATTATGGAATTTTTACGAGAAGAGCCTTAGATTTAAGCCATATAACAGTAGCATTGAATTACATGCATAAACTATTAAAAAGATGAAACTTGACTGACGTCAGCGCCGACCTAATGATGAGACAATCCCATGAGTTAATCATGGAACAACAATAGAAAAGTGACGGTATCATTGAGAAAGAATTCAATGATTCATCGTCATCCTCATAAGAAGTTACAAATGATAAAAAATGTCAACTTTGTACATTGTCACGTATAGACAAGAAATTTAGAAAAATAAAAAAGAAGGATAATTTAGCAAATGACAACCTATATACAATAAGTAGGGTATATATTATATTATGATTCTTAGCAGAACATGTCATATATATCCAGAAATAATAATCTGACACGGAGAATATTTTCTCACATTAATTAAAACATCTGAAAAAAAGAGAGGACTAATTTTGATAAATATACTACGATCAAGACTCTTGTCGATTTTTTAGCCCTAGTTGTGGATAATCTCTGCTTCAAACCTATCAATTGAGCTAAATGTTTCACAGTAACTACAGTTTCTATTTGGAAGACATAAATTGCCTGATTTCCAAGTCTCAAGGACATCTCTCAAATTGAATAAAATGACCTACTTATTAGTAGATGGGAAATTCAAAAGAAAATCGGCCTTCTAAGACGGGGTCAAAAGAATCCTTATTAAAACGAATTCCCATTTGAATTTTATTTAGAATCGTTATATATCAATTTTGATTTTTTTACTCAATTCGCTTTCTTATCGTCTCGTTAATGTAAAAGTTGTTGATATGAAGTTGGGAGTCTACGATTTTTACAGAAATCTCGATATTTTTATCAAAAATTCGAATTTTTAAAGATTATTGGAATCCGACTCATGTTGCCCACTTTTAACAATTGAAGAAAAAAATTCATTTTTCAAATTTTGATTTGGCGCCAAAATCCCATTTTGTAAATATCGTAGATTCCCAACTTGATATTAATTTGCTTTATATCTGCATACTATAAAGATCATCAGACATTTGAGAAAGAATTTAGGATATACTAATTTCGTACTGTATAGTTTATTTATAAACATACTGACTGATTTAAAGATTATTTATTGTTTCGAATTTTTTCGTAAAAATAGTATCAAAGGCCCTTTTATAGACGTTACGTTACTCCACATTTATCTAAAAGTTTTTGTAATTCTAATTGGTACTATGAAGAAAGTTGTAATTCTGAACAATCTAAAAAATTTTCCCATTTCAAAAGGGACGGAATGATCCAAGAAAAGACTATAAAAAAATTTTCATGACAGGCACATTCTGACCAGCCCAGAGAATCTCAATTGCACAGGGAATAATAATCGTAATAATAATTTAATTTTATAATAAATTTATAGGAGGCATAAAAAATACAGTTTTTTTATTACTCCTACCCCGCTCAAGCATACACCTATCATTCTATCTTGTGGGTATTGGAAACAAGTTTTATTTTTCACATATCCCATCACTACTGACCTCGCCTCTATCCCATTTCTTCAATATACACTTTGCAATAAGAGAGAATATGGTATGATACGGGAATGGTTCCTCATGTGTGTATTTATTGATTTATTTCAATTCTGAGGCGATTTGGCTCTTTTCTTCTACTGAACAGACTTAATCTTAAACCTGAACAAATACTAACATGATAGTTAGAGAGAGTTATAAACTAGGAAACATTGAAATTACTCGCAGAAATCTGCTCATTCAAGCTTGATTCTACTCAAATACTAGAGAACCAATCAGATTAAACCAAACTTTTTCCGATTTCATATACTGAAACTGACATACTCTCTCGTTTGTAGATAGAAGGAGTATGGATTTTCTGGTCATACTTTTTCATCTTGAGTTGCAAGTATTCTCGGATCAATGCCGTAAAAGTACTTGGTTAAGATGACATTAAAGAAAATGCAACAGGTTTCCAAGATCTTGAGATAAATAATTTGTATTTGTACAATATATATATAAATTTTCAATTATTGCTATATAAATTATTATGTAGATTTATTACATCTCCCAAAACTTGTGATGATAAATTCTCATAAAGCGAGAATTTTTGATACACCATCCAGGTTAAAGTACAAGAGAAAATCTGTTACATTTATCAAAGATACAACAAGTATCTTAAGAACCATTTGGTGTATTTGAATAATTTTTAATTGAAATTTTTAAAGTATTATTCCTCATCTGGTTTTATATTCTTAAAAAAGCTTTAATTATGCTTAAAATTTCACAAATCATCTCTCAATATGCCAAAAATCAATCTAAAATCTAAGATTATTTAGTTTAATTCATAAGGATTTGTTCAAGTCTTTACTTATAAGCTCAAATGTGGCTATGGTTCAACTTATCTTGGAAGAAAAATTAGCTAACCTTGGATAAACTAGGTCAAAGGAAATTTTTTTAATGATTACTTTTCTTCATAAATAGAAAGCAATCATCATGCTTCTGACAAATCTAATTTATTGAATCTTTTATAAACTCCCAGGGGATCTGAGTATTAAAGATGATTCCTTTATCAATACTATTAAACAAGAACCATGATTATTCTCTTATGTGAGCTTTTCGCCATTTTCTCCTGAGTTTTTTCAGGTTTTATCTTCTTTCTATGAAACTTGCTTCGTACTTCTTTCTAATTTATTTGTAATTTTATTGTTTCAATGATATTTTATATAAATCTCATTCTTATGATAAACTTCCTGTTCTTAACGATTTCATAATTTTAAAATCTATTTAGCTCCTAGCGATGCACCAGCTGATTGGATGTACGGAAAGAGTCCTAACAATCGTGGAATTTTACGCTGGCTACCACCACCCCTCAAATATCGTAAAGGTAAAATCCTTGGATATCAGTTGAGAAGCTATACAAGGGGTCAAGAGCAAGAGACTGAAAAGATTTTCAATGTTAACACAACCAGCTTCGAAATTGAAAAGCCTGAAGTCGCCCTCCTCTTCTACATTAGGGCAGTAAATTCAGCTGGAACTGGTCCTTGGACAGATAAAATTCTCATTGAACCACCATGTGAGTCTCTAATGTATGATTCAACCTTGTTACTTATCACCTTTTATTCAAAAAGCAATACATGTTGATTTCTATGGAACCTAGTTTATTTAACCTCAAATATTAGTTGATAAAAAAAAGAAATTTATCCCGATGAAAGAAAATACAGTGTGTTATTGATAGAGAGATATTTGTAAACATTCCCCACACACCCTTCAAAAGAATAAAAGAATAGTAAGCAGGGTTTTACTAACTGAAACCAACTGTATCATAAACTTTCCCATTGCTATGCGTCCTCCTTCTTCAATTCAAGGATAACTTTAATTACAAATTAATAAAATTTTTTATTTCTATGAGTCAGGAGACCCTTTTTCTATGATACTAAAGAAATTTACAAATTTGGTTTCGTATTTAATTAAGACTGAAAATGATGTAGTTGTAACCAATTTTTCCCATTCGATAGAAATATTTCATAAATTATTTTTGCTCTCTACTCAACAGCGACCATCAAGTCTTTTAAGTCAGCAAACTTTTAGTAAATCTACTTTTACTAATTTTTATTGAAGATTTCAGATTCCATCATGGAACAAAAAAATTTTCCTATTGATTTTACACAGCTTTTATAAGCTTCCCCAAGAAATGTCTACAAAGATATAAAATCGAGTTACTAATTTGATTACCGCCTAAAAAATGTCCAAAGTAATAAAAAATAGCCCATAAATCTTTCCAGTTGTTAATTTCCCAGACAATTTCTGCTCATTCTCAAATATTCTTTCATTGCGTAACCAGAAACGGTATCTTTAATCTTTCACCTTCTCAACAAATGAATAATTTTTCTATCGATTATTTGCTCTTTCTCACTCTCTCGCAGAAATAAAATATAGCTGAAAAACAACAAAGAACGATTCATGTCCATTTCTCTCAGTGCTTCCACCGCACACTCCATGCATCTTGTATTCTTTTTTTATGAGTTTTTGAGCATTTATGAAGTTGTATGAATAAATTTTTTAAATTGAAAAATGTATTAAAGAGATAGAGGTCACTCAGCTAAAACCATCCACAGGTCAACTGATGAGAGCCTTTTTTATTTCATTCTGAACAACACCATCATTTTAATATCAACTCGCTTTATTCAAGGAAATGAAATAAAATTGGATCGAATTATTTGTGGCTGTACTCTTAATCAACAGTTCTTGATTGATTTCAAGAGGGATATTTGCTTCCCCAATTACTAAACTTAAATTTGATCGTATTGTTTGTTAGAAACTGGATTCTATACTTTTTTTTTCAAAATAAATCATCTAAACCTAGAGATATACAGCCAAAAATATGAGCCGATAAGTTTTTAATCTTTGCACTCATACATACAAACACGTCATTTTTAAGAAAAAGTAAAAATCTGAGTTATTTTCCTTCGTGATGCCTCAATATTTTCTCATCAAATTCGTATTTGATGGTTTCAAACCTCCTAAGTCAATAACATTTTCGAGCTCAAACGTTGACGTATTTTTTTGAAATTTATAAATGGCCCTATTTTCGCCCAGATTGAATTTTTCATTTTAACAACCTATTGGCCAACTTCTTTATGGAATCCAAAATATCTGACTACCCGATGTAAAGTATCAACTACGATTCCTCTCAAAAGAAGGTCCTTTAATCTTCTACAAAAAAAGAAAATAGTTTCTCTTTTGAGTATATCAATTGAGTGTATGAATAAACTTTTGTTGGAGGTCATTAATGTTGAAATTATCTTCCACAGGTCACCTCCATTTTATTTCTCTGTGTTAAACGATGCGGAATTTAAATTATTATTTTAACTCATTTATTTGTGTGTTTTCATCAAAATCATAAAAAATATTTATGTGTCTAATTTGTATTAGTGTCCAGACCAGAGAATATTGTCGGTTTCCGGATAGGCCAGTACGCCATAAGGATATCCTGGAGTGTAAAGAGTCTGGAAAAGTATTTAAACTTTATCGTATGGTATGCAACCCATGATTCCCCCGATAAGAACCATTGGAGCAGGGAAATGACAAATGGCCCAGTTACAGAATTCACTCTGGTAAGTCTTTTCCATTAAAACTTCAATTTATTCCTCTCCTCCCTCCCTTCCCCTTTGTAAGAATGAATAGCAAAATTTGGGAGGACTTTTATTCTGTATTTATTCTTTTGTATTTAAAATTGAAAAGCAAATTGAGCTTTCATTGTACATTTTTCCCTGAACGTAATAGAATGCCTTTTTGTAATTTTATTTTTTTTTTCGGTGTCACTGAAAATATTTTCAAAAGTACAAAACAATTTCAACAGTTTCATTTCAAATGTAAAAAACTAATTATCGGATTGCGAGTAGCGAGAATCCTTTCGCTTCTTCTATCCCAAAATAAAAACTGTTGTAATAACAGAATTAGCTTACAACCTACCTAACTATTGAATATAACCCCCCCCCCTATTAAGCAAAACTATGAAACGATTTAATTGGCCTATTTTACAAATTTCATTGGATAACCTCCTCGCATCAAAAGTATTATTAATGTTGATGAGTAGGGTCACATGACAGTAAATCTGAGGCAGTATCTTTATTTATTTTTTTGTGAATGACAACATAAAATTCTTATCATTAATTGGATTGATACACTCCTCTGTGTGTGCCCTAAACACCCTCCCCAAACCATAATTCTCTCTAGGGTATATATTGATTCAGTATGAGTCATCAGTGAAACCTTTTCCTTCGTGTGATATTTCTCGTTCACCAGAGAGTGACTGAGGAGATGTGCTTTACATTTGCTGGAAGGGAATAAAAGAATTATGCAATCTTAACCTTGTGTTCAGTTAAATAAAGATTGTTCATCTACTTCTTCAAATTTTTAATGAGGATTGCTTAGAGGGGGGCAATATTTTCTTCCTAATGTCTCCAGGACTATAAATTGGAATGATGAATGAATCTCCAACATCTTGAGTATTTAGTTTGGAAAATACACTTTCCAATGAACCCCTAAGTGGTTTCTTCATTTGCTCCCTCTTTACTTTTTAATCATTTCATCTTCCAAAAAACCTCAAATTCCTTACTGGTCTTTTCATTGTTTAAAATTCTAAATGTATGAGTCCATTAACTCTGGAAAAAGTCCTTCATTTCTGCTAGATAGGGCTGAAAACTCAAGAGTAGTCAAATCTTTAGTCTTTTTAATTGATCAAGTTGTAATTTGATTCAGATGCAAATTTCGATTTTTCCCTCGAATTTATCTTTCTGATCTCTTGAAATTTAACTGGACTGTTTGTTTATAATTTCACTTGATAATAGGAAATTGTCTGAAGATTATTTTGAAAAGGAGAATTTTAAAATAAACTCTACGATGAAAATACCGATAGATAAACCTTTCCTTATTCCATTTTATATGTATTTACATTAAAAACTCTTTAGTATTTTCAGATGCCCTCCTTTCCTATCTTACGCCTTTCTAGCTGTTTTTTTATTTAAAAGTCTATAAGTTCAGTCATACATCTTCAAATAGTGATTACTAAAGCCTCCAAAAAGAGATCTAAAGAATATGTCCAATTTTTAAGTTATTATTTTACTGACAAGTAAACCAAGTGAGTTCATTGTTAATACACCTTATCTTCAAAAATAATACATTTTGATATAAGTTGTAACTTTGAACCCTGATACATTAATATAAGAAAATTTGTTGTTTTAAATAGTTCCCAGAACAGAATAGCTGACTAAGATAAGCATTTGAATACTTTTTGAGGCTCTAGTAATTATGATTAATACAATTTAGATAAACTAGAACCAATTCACTTGAAAAATTAGCATTGGTCGTGACGAAAAAATTCAAATTAAGAGACCATGTAAGAAACGACTAAAAAGTTTTACATTTTTAGATGGAAATTTTCTTTTCAACACATGAAAATTCCTGTCAAGAATATGTTTTTATAATTTCGTCAGGATGTTTAAATCTACACTGGGAGGTTAATATGATTCATTCCTTTGTTCAGAAATAAATGTAACAAAAAACGTCATTTATTGTTTGATATTTATCAAATCAAACCTTGCCGCTACCATATCCATATCTCAATATCATATGCGCCTTTGTTTAATTTGGAACCATGGTTTATCGTTAAGGTCTCTCTATTCTTCTCCTATCCTCTAATCCTCTCAAAATACAAGAATCTGTTGTAAAATTTTTCTCATTTAATATCTGTAGTATTGGTTTTAGTTGATTTCCCAAGGTTAACAACTTTTACGCCTACAAGTCTCTCAATATATATATACAGAAGCCAGTATTTCTTCTAGATTGATTTTTAACTAATTAAAAAAGCAGCGTGTACTCAGGATTTTTTTGATTTTCACCTGAATAATCTTGAATGAGCAGATCTGAGTCTAGGGTAGGATTACCCGAGTGATTTTATAAGTATCACACTTTATCATGAATTCTATCTGTGTGTTTATACAAAGCTTCTGTTAGAGTCTTTAGATCAATTGATTTTGGCTTATCAATGAAGCTGGGAGTCTTTCTGTCATAAATTAAGCTCCTTTTCTTCTTATTTCCCTTGCATCATTAATGCATGGAGAACAAATGAAGAAGATTCAATATCATTTCCAAAAGCCCATAGTTCATATTTTCAAATTGTGTAAAATTTTACTCTGCATTTTTATCAATAACTTAATAATTAATAATAATAATAATAATGAGTTTCCTTATTTCGTGTGTCTTGTAAATAGTTTAATTTAATCCCGATTTTCCATCATTAACTCGATTCTTTTTGCTTCCCCAAATCTTTCTTTCCTCTTAGAGGCTCATTTCATTCTGTTTTTTTGTTTAACTTTTCATATCCACCCTTTTTGTAAGGAAAAAAACAAAATTATTGCATAGGAAAGAATTTGGTGGTGTGTTGTGGAAATACGTTCCAAGTGCATTTTATGATTATAACGTTTGGTTTTTCCTTGTGGTTGGTGTAAACAAATTCAAGTGTTTCCAACTTGGCAAACCTGCAACTTTTCTGGAACATTTTAAATACTACTTTAACCTGCTTGATACTTTTAAACAGGCAATGAAACTTTCAAGTACTGTATTTTTCTTATCTTAATTTTATATCTTGAACCTGTAGAAAAAATTGTCAAGTTAAAATGTACCTTTTACTGATGATTCACTGATATTTATCTCAAACTACGCATTTGTTCGGACTAAACGGAAAGATCACGTGTCTGATTCAAATGCCAATCCCTCAATTTTGAGACACGAGTTCAGAATCCTTTCCCTTTTGAAAAAATACTTGAAGTAAAATCTATTGATTACTTTTTATACTAAATTCACAGTTATACCATAATCATTTACATGCATTTTTTCTTTAATTAAGAGCATTTCAATATCTGTATCATTGTAGATTTATTGTATTCTTATTTTTTTTTAAATAAGCAAAAACGAACCCAAGAAAAACAAGGCAGAAATAGTTATTTTTTGACAACCAATTTTTTCATGTTTCCCGATACATTTACACACAAGGAGAGATTTAGCGAAAGAAAGAGAGGATGAAACCTCTAGTACATTTTATCCATATTCTGCATAATAATTGAATTTGTAAACTATAATGTTATTAGCATGCAATAATACATATAAAAATGGTTAAAGTGATGTGTATTTTCTTGATACTCTCTAAACTGTATAGATTTACTCGATCAATCATTAGGCAATACTAAACGTATTTAAATTAGTCACAAAATTATCCTTTAAGAGTATCGAACCAAATCAAAAAATATTACCCTTGTAGTACATCTCATTGTATAATAATAGAATCCAAAATAGTTCTTTCATACTGGTCACATTGAAAATTATTCAGTTGAAATGTTTAAACTATTCGGTTTGACTTGAGGTCTCTATTAAACAGGACTATTTTTAATACATTTCAAGTGTTCAATAATAATCTTTGTATAAATCCCTCTTCATAAAAAGTGCAAAACTTGTTTGACTACATACATGTAGATAGAGGAAACTGATTGCCGATCAATCAAAGATGTATCAATATCAACTAATTTTGTTCTATTAACTTAATTTAGACAAACCTCAACCTATCTCAGGAGGAATATTACATTCGAATTAGCGGTGTCAATCTCCATCAAGAGGAATCAGCATGGTCAGATGCATTCCGTGTTGGAGGCAATCAGATCACCCATGGAAATCTAAAGAATAATAATATCCACGCGAGAGAAGAGTTTCATCCGAATAGCCAACAGAGTATCGACAAATTTCAGTGTATATCTCAGAGTTTTGATACAATCATTCTGACATGGCAAAGTTCCATGAAAATATTCAAAGGTGCACTTGAGGTAAATCGAATTAGCTTACCTATCTTCATGCATGTGGCAAAATTTTTTTTTCTCAGCGACGATTAAGAGTAAATTTTGCAGTATAATCAATGCAATATTAAAATTACTTGTTTTTATAAAGACCCTAGTGAGAACGCTCTCATTGCATACATGGAAATGACTGAGCATTTAGAAGTAGTCCAAGTAGCATACATGGATTATTTCTAAATCCTCTTAGAGTTTCATGGTGGATCCATTTGTAAACTGTAACATTCAGCCACATGGGCTAGTCCATTACTAAATAAGATGAACCTCAATTTAAAATCAAAAAACAGATTACTTAATAAACTTTTAATTCAAGATCAATATGATCGGATATCGAGAGTATGTCTCGGATGATGGGAGCTATAAAAGTGAAAACACTGGAATCCTCTCGCGATCTGGGAATCAATTAGAGTTTATTGAACTCCCATACAACTCTTATCAAGTTATAATACCTGGATTATTGCCAAACACAAAGTACGATATAACAATGATCATCAAGGGGAGCTATCTGAAATTCAGTACAAAATGTACAACACATTGGACAAGTTAGTATTTTTTAATATTTTTTATATTCTCACATCTACTAATAAGTAACTACAAAAATAATGTATAATTTTATTTAGACCCTAATAATGTAATGCCACCGATTATAACAGACAAGCATATTAACTCCAAGAAAGGTCAAGTTTCAATGTCCTTATTCAGAGTATCTGATGAAAACGGTCCCATTCTCAACTACTTCCTTATCGTCACCCCTGCTATGATTGTCGGCTTTAACAACATGAAGTCTGGTAAGAATGCTTTCATGATATTCATAACTCGATTGAATCTTATTTGTTGATACTTTCCATAGAGCCATATGCCCCGGAAGAATATGACTTTAATCAGTTATCTTTCAATGCTAACCTACCCAGTGACAAAGCTCCTTATATTGCAGTTGCTATGAAGTCTTCCCAAATGTTTCCCAACATACACGATTCAATTTTTCAATTTCAGCTAGGAAATCCTGATTTCAAAGGTGAAACTAGCACAAAATATCGTAAAAATACTGACATTAATGTGAAGAACAAGTATCTCGAACAAAAAGTCTACTACAGAGCAGCTCTAAGAGCATGCACCCTGGTCCTTGGCCAACACCTCTGCAAAGATAGCCAATGGTCAGACAACTTTAGCCCTCTTCACAGACAAAACTCTGATTTACCCATGTCAGATGACTTTAATCCTACCAAGAATACCCAGGAAGGAACTGTGGAAGCTGACTTTTTAACCATGAAGAAAAGCAGCATCATCCTGATCAGTATCCTGTCCACGCTTGCCATCATTGCATGCCTTGTGATAATAATTGGCTTCTCCATTAAGACCAAGCACAAGAATACTTTGAGACGTCGTCAGAGTTACCTGATGCCAACGTCTAATAACCAAGGTGAATTCATGACACAAAACGAATGGTTTGCAAACGCTAACAATCCTAATATGAAGGGTTCTGGTGATCCGATTGATTTATCGACCTCCTTCATGAAGTCAACTCCTCTGAATTCACCAAATTTGCACGACTTTTCTGGAATATCCATAAAGAGTAATCAATCAATGAAATTCCTCAGCACAACCAATAACAACTGTTGTGGTAACAGTTATCTCGGCTATACAAATCATAATGCCATGAGTCCGCGGATCAACACCCATGCCGCCAATGAGACAATCAAGGGAAGTCGATCGATAACACAATTCTCTGAGGTGTTTGGAAATCCTGGATCTGATTCTGGAACTGGCACTGTATTCCACATGAATGGCATTGGATCGAATATTGGAATGGGTCTGGTCGAGGAAACCTACACTCTCGATTCACCTTCCCTAAACAGACCAAATTGTAAGTTTAGGTTTTATAATCAAACACAACTCGAGTGACGAACATACTTTTGAATTTCCTTAGATGCTCCAAATCGTTCATCGTATGCCCTGTCAGTACCTCAGATAACTGAATTCTTAACGGATAATAAATTTAACTTGTATCCAAAGAATCCTTACCAACTGAAATCTCTGGCAATTGACGTAGAAAGTGAATTCAAAAAGATTGAAAATGAATCCAACATTTTCTTCCACAAAGAGGCCACAGTTTCAGCCTCGTGTGTCTCCTTCAACTTGGCCAAGAACCGATTTCCAAATCTATCCACAGTCTTTGACCATTCTAGGGTCATCTTACGCAACTCCTCAATGATTCCTAATTTTACCCCGGGAAGTGACTACATCAATGGAAATCATGTCGATGGTTATAAAAAATCGAATGCCTTCATTGCAGCCGAGGTGAGCATAAATCAAACAAACATATGGGATATTAAAAGTTTGTTTAGTTATGGGAAAAACAAAGTGCACCTTACATAGAAAATATTTAGTCCATGATAGAATTGGTTATTTAATTCGTTGCAAAATTGATCAAGTTCAAAATCTGAAAATCTACGAAAAGCTGGGAAATTTTAAGCGTAATTTCGTTTCCTTGATCAATTTTACTACCAGTCTCTCATAAATTTAAGGGTGATGGTTGTTCCCTTACCTAATCACTATCCTTTAATTACACTTTCTCAATATAAAATTGACAGAATATTTCAACTCAGTTTTTTTTGACATAGATTTTTGGCCTAGATTTCAAAAAAAATCTCCATCATATTCAAGAGCGTGATGAAAAGAGTTGAGATTCTGTGAAATTCATAAACTCATATTAACTAGCTTTTATCACAAAATTTTAACCCTTAACTTTTTATAGAATGAAATAAAAGAATAAATCAATCAAATTTTAAAAATAGTTCTCCCTTTAAATTATTACTATAGTAATTAATTACTATAATTAAAGCCTGCTTTTAACCGATTTCCCATGAATAGAGAAGAATTCAAAACTCTTTCGTTTTTCTCCCTCATTAGACACCGTTGGGAAATTGTATCGGAGACTTTTGGCAAATGATTTGGCAGCAGAATGTTAAATTCATTGTCATGCTGTCGGATCCAACAGATAATAATGACAGAGAAGAATCATACCTACCCCATCGTGGGACCATCAACCATAATGGAATCATCATAAGTGTTTTAGAGAGAATTCAATTTTCAGACTACTCCATGAATCGTATTCACATGGAATACAACAAGTTAGTCCTATATCATCAATAAAAACCCTTTGACCCAGACTTGAAAATGCCACGTGTATAACACACTGTTGAAAAACCATCTTTTTTCATAGTTCCTTTTTTAACGTAGGGATATCAACTACTACTTTAATCCGTTATTATAAAAAATGAATAGATTTCTTTTTATTTTCAAAAATCTTTCCCCTCTCCACGTGAAACTACGTAATAAGTCAGCAGAAGGAATAAATTTGTCTGAAGCTCCTACTAAACCATACGATAGTTAAGGCTTTGCGTATTCTTCTTAACATTTCCCTCACTTTGCGTACTTTGAAATGTATGCTGAATTTTTTTCATTCATTTTGTTATCCAGACCATGGCAATGTACAAATAAAGTTTTTATTTTTTAGCAATGAATGAAATCTCTCACGCTACTTTATTATTCTATTTGTTTAACGAATAACAAATCAATAACAGGCACATTATCAACTGATGTGCAATTATGATAAATAAAGATTCTCCATCTATAGATGAGATTGATCACTAGAGTAAAAACTCTAAAATTTATCTAACTAAATGTGTAAACAGGTGTGAATTTATGATTTCAAACATAAGCTCAACACTTTCTCAGGCGAAATTTTAAACTAAAAGATAATTTTTTACTCCTCATTAGAAAATAAATTTATTAAGCCACAAAAATGTGTATAATTCATAAACAAAGCTTTTCCCTAAGTATAACCAAAGTTACTTAAAGAAAGGTGATTTTTTGAAAATGTGAGGCCTTAGAAAAAAACATATTAACTTACTTCAGTGAAACAATAACGGTAGATTTCAGATATGCAATCACTTGCTTGATATCTCCAATTAATAAGTTTTAACTTCTAATTTGTATGAGGATTTAGATTAATTTGTGTCAAAAAATTTTACATTTTCATCTATTTAGAGAATCAAAAGAAATTTGGCAGGGACATTTCAATGCTTGGCCAATGGGAGGTGTACCACAGATTAGCGGGACATTGCTCAACTTTATACGACGCATTGATTCCATTTTATCATCGAATTACTCACAAAAGATTGCAAAATCCTCACGAATGATGTTCGAGTCATATTTGGACGGGCCAATACTCATCCATTGCCTGAATGGTGTCTGTCGTACTGGTACTTTTATCGCAATCTTTAATGGAATCGCTCAGGTGCATTATGAAAAGTATCTTGATGTATTTGGATTGGTGAAACGAATGCGATTATCGAGAAACAACATGGTCTCCTGTTTAGATCAGTACAGTTTTATCTACAAAATAATTGGGGAATACCTCATTGACGGAATGACTGAAATAACAAGCAAAGATTTTCTCACCTTCTTCAATAAACTCTCTATGAAGAAGATGGCCAATGTTCTCGATATCAACTGTGTCCTTGGCTCTTCTTCAAGCTCTTCCTTATTAGCTCAACCAGAAGAGACTGGCATACAGATGGAGTTTAGGAAATTGAAAATACTCACCCAAAATGCTAACAATGATCTCTACTCAATGTGTCTTTCACCCAACATAAAGGTATCTACTCCTCTATCACTCTGTTTTTTGACCAGCTTTTTACTATCATGTAGATTAGGGTTGTAAAATTCATTGAACAATTTTTGGTTACTGTATTAACTTTGGCTTTGGCTTTCTCTTATAGACGTTTCATGTTTTCTATTCTTTTGTTAGAGATCAATCGATAAAAAGAATCGTCTTGTAAACCTACAGCCATACACATTCAACAGAGTTATTCTCGATGGTATCAGAGGGACGGAGAATAGTGACTATATCAATGCATCCCTCATCGATAGTTACAAGAAGAAGCATGCCTTTATTGTCACTCAGGCACCAATGGCGAATACAATTGAAGATTTCTGGCGTATGATATGGCAGTACAAGTCTAACATTATCGTTATGCTGTGTCAAGTCTATGAAGGAGATAAGGTTAGTTTAGTTGTAAAAATACAATAGAATTGAAAAATAGAACTGAGAAAACAATCTGTCTACTGGAAGGTACCAAATTATTCCAGAACCATAGTCTAGAGGTAGGGTAGAATGAGGGATCATTTCAATTTCAATCTACTCTTCATGAGTAGGACCCTTTTTCCAAGTTAGAAATGAAGCTCAGAGTAGCTATGAAAATCAGACTGAATTAAATAATTCAGCTGATTTTGAAATATACTATCCATTGCGACTCAAAAGATTTTCACCTTGGTTACTTAAAAATTAGAATCCTAGTTTAGTCTCTGATTTCAACACATCTTGAGACATTTACACGAGAAGAACCAAATACATGTGAATTAAAATTCTACTTTGTAATTATTCAAATACGTAAATCTTATTTGATGCTGATTCTCTTCAAATCCATTGGTCAGTCCAGAGAGGATCAAAAGTACAATTCATATTTGTGTAAATTATTGTAAATGAGTAATACACTCATTGAGTAGAGTTTGAAGAGCACTTTTTTTACAATTGGTTTCTAAACTCTGGAACAAGGTACTACTATCAAAAGGCATAACCGACTGGGGACCAGAAATTAACTACATCTTCTTCTGTTATATATGTATTTGTATAAATTCGCATTTATAGATTTTAATATTTAATTTTTATTAAAAAGACACTCCCCTCTCATAGCTAAGTGGAGTATTATAGTTCATAAATCTCTATTTTAGGCGATACAATATAACAATCAATAATCATATCAATATGAGTAAATATGTTGTCAGGATTACAAGAAGGATTATTTGAATAATCATACACATTTTGCTCTAGATAATTAACAAACTTTTAGGCTAATAATAAGAATAAAAGTATCAAAACAATGACACCAAGATTATTTTTTCTTTCACTAAGGAAAATGCATTAGTAAAAGTAAATTGAATTGGATTATGACCAACCAGACATTTCAATACTGTGATGGTTAAGTACTTCCTTCGGTGAAAGTTTACTCGACTATTTCCGTTCCAAGATGTCTGAAAGAGGCTTCACAAACAGGTTGGTCATCCTCCAAACAGATCTAAACCCAACTGATATAAAGATGAGAGTAGTTACCATTTTCACCAATGACTCAATTTTCTATGGATAGTCGGGGGAAAAAATTATCTTCTGAATCCCATTATGAAATTTGATCCAAGAAAAATTAGGCCAATAATAAGATTTTTTCATAAAACCTATAGTGGGAAATCTATTCTTTAACATTTTAACAACCAATGGACTCATTTCCTAACGAGGTTCAGAAGATTATTGTTCTCCTAACATGGACATTATATGGCTAGTTAAATTAAAATTTAATTTTAGTTAAAAAACTATCATTTAAAAAGCCAAAATATCTAGCTGCAGCTTTCATTAATAACGTTTTTGATTTTCTCAAAGGTCACAGGAACCGTCGTTTTACTCTGAAATTATCGTAAAACGTTTTCTAAATGTCATCATGGATTTTGTCATTTTTGTAGCGAAAGAACTCTGAGCCATCGAAAATTCTAAAAGAATTTCTGAATAAGCAAATGGTATGAAAAGTCGGATAACTTTCTTACGATTCATGGAGGAACGCCATCTACTGAGAATTCTCTAAAAGCTTTGGTCTTGGTATTATAATATAATATTATTCTAATACAAACCAAAACTCTAATAAATCTTTGTAAACGTTAATCAAGATTGCCTATTGTTCTACCATTTTCTTGATTAATTAGCTTCACTCATTAATTAATCTCTAATGGAAAAGTGAGCCTTTTTAAGATTTTGTCATTATTCTAACTTCCCTTCTGAGTGATTAATTTTACAATTTCCTTTTGCCAAAAAGTTGACTTGATTAATTTACAGACAGGACCTATTCTATTGAGAAAAGATGAATTAAATTCTTCTATCTTTAAGATCTAAAGGCCTATATTAAATTTGAAACATTCCATCTTTGAATAATCAAATTATTTTCTAGATCAAGAGTACATGCTATTGGCCAAAGGACACAGTCAGTAAACATCATTATTTTGTTGTTGAGTCAATCTCTGAGTATACCATGACAGATTATGTCTTGAGAGAATTCAAAATGAGCGATGTACGCACTGGTGAGACCAGGACAATACGCCAATTCCAGTTCATCTCCTGGTCAGACGCTAACGTCACCCTGAATGCACCAGCTCTAATTGACTTAGTCTTTCAAATAAACAAGACAAAAGAGCAATTCGGTCTTGAGGGACCCATCACTGTTCATTGTAGTAGTGGGGGCTCTCGGAGTGGAATCTATTTGTGTCTCAGTAACATTCTCGAGCGATTAAATATTGAACCATTCATTGATATTTATCAGACAGTTAAACTATTACAACTCCAGCGAATACAACTGGTCAGTACGGAGGAACATTATCAGTTGTGCTATCAGATTATTTGTAATTATCTTCAAACTATAAATAGTCACAGAAGTAGTTATTGTTAACTTTTGCATCATTCTTCATTTTTTTCTTTTATATTATATGAATCATTTCTTGATTTTTTCTTCTTTTTTGATTTGAAAAAAATTCAATTTATAAGGTTTTGACTAATGCCAAAGGGAATTTTTAGAAAACAAACTCTCCTGTACATAATAGATAACAAGAAGTCCGATTTAAAGCTGTAATTTAAAAACTTGTGATGATGCATTTAACTTTATTGATGTGAACGACACCTTATGAATGTGAATACCCTTTTTCTTTAGGTTATTAATGATGATGATGATAACGATCACAGTTGTAAAGATTTTTGAAATAATGAAAAGTTTTGTAAATAAATTAATACAGATCCATCCTTATTATCTTACTCGTGTTTTCTCAGTCTAGAGAGTAACCAATTATATTTGAGTGTTTTATCAAATTGATATTTAATTCTTTGAAAGAATGTAAAGCTATTCTCGATTCTTGGTTGATTGATATTGCATGCTCGAATTTGATTGGTCGAGAACGTATTCGTGTACATGAGGTAATAGGGTACTGTTATATCGACCGATCAGATTGAAGGTAGTATTAGTATAAACTGATATAAAATCAAGGTAGATATTTTCTTTGTGATCCCAATTTCTGATCAAATTAAAATCCAAATTGATAAAAATAAGGTATTATGACCGATAAAAAAATAATGCGTAATATGACTTAATTGACTTAAATAAAAAGCATTTTTGACGTTTTTAGGATTCTGGCTTTGGCCAGATAAAATATGCTTTTTAATACATTTTGAGGCGCTACTGATTTGAAAATCTACAAATTTACTGATTTAAAAAAAATTAGATTTGTGTAAAAATCATGAATTACCAAGTCATCAAGAATAACTGTACATTAGGAATAAAATAAGCAATACTTTCTAGTTAAATTATTAGGGGAAAGATTTGATTATTGCAGAGGCTATTGACCAATAAGAATGCTCCACTAATGAAATGAATGATACCAAGGTATTATTATTATTCTTATTAAAGAGGGGAAATATATATATAGAGTAATTTTGTTATTTATAAGTTAACTCATTGGAGTGTGTGTATATACTCGTATGTCAAAGGATTCCCTTAGTTGTCAGTTGTCGTGGGAGAAGGAAAGGAGTCAAAGTCCAATGGATGGCAAGGAAGGGAATGGTTGTTTGGATGCACGCGATGTGGCCAAATTGAACAACATCCATTCGAAATATTTGAAGAAGAAAAGGTTTGGTAGAATTCTCAAAAAAGTCAAAATATTCCTCAAGTATGTCTTACCGGGTGTTTTAATAGTCCTATTTACAATTCTCACAATAATTGGCTATTTTATGAACAATGTCAATATGATTATAGGCAGCATTGGCCTACTCGCCACACTTGGGTATATTCTGCAAATGTGCTTTTGGGAGCGTAGTATGCCAAACAAGTTTACAGCCAGCCATGTACAATATGAATTTAATAAGGAACTATTTAATGAAGTAGAAAAGGAAATTGATGGAATTCAGAATGTGGCCAGTGAGACGCAGAATTACGATGTCAACGGATCGCCGCCCACTCCATCAAAGAGGATATCACAGCCTGTCGTTGTGACAATGAATCCGAATCAGGTATGTGGTTGGCAATCTAATTTGTCGAATTTATACTAACCAGATTGATAAAAGTTCTGGAATAACATAGATATGAAGGTAGCCTAGGTAAAAACTATTCAATAACATTTTCATCTTGAGATTTTATTTGTACTGTACCTTTTGTTGGACTCGAAGTTATTCTATCTTATAGTTTAATAAATTACTACCTGAATGGAGGCTGTAAGTTACATTCAAATACATTTAGTAAAGAAAGTAGCTTGTGCATAAAAATGTTAGAATCATATTTTCTATAAAAAATCATTTATAGAAAATGAGGATCAACTGCCGAAATAATGAGCCTTCGTTTAATAAATGAACGTAGAAGATGTAGCAATAGAGTGTTTTTAATCAAAAGAGTAGTAACTATTCTATTTTTTGCGAAAACATTCCCACTACATATAAGATGTATTATTTAAGATAAAATTCTTATTGGTAAATTTATCGTTGCTATTTTCTTGCCAGAAAATGCTGAGAATTTTGCTATTGTTTTCGAGAAATATGCTCCCAGAGTTTCTGTCCTATTAATCAATAAAAATATTCAGTTCACCAATTATCCTCGAAGCTATTAGCCTCTTTATATTCTATATATTCTATATTCCATATAGAGATTCATGGGAATTTATTTCAGAAAAACTTGGAATATCAGATATGCTTTGAGTTCAAATTTCAGAGAAACAGTCTACATTCAACTGTAATAATGACTGATAATTAGGGCCTCAAAAAAGTACTATTTGGTCTATTTTTACTCTAGATGAAATACTGACTGAGTTGTAATAATGTGAAGGAAAAATCTGCCTATCTTATCCCAATTTAATGATAGCTGGTACTATTTTTGCACTAAATTGTTGTCCCGGTACTTTTTAGTACTATTTTTCTGAATATAGTTTTCTCAGAGTATGGTATTCTTCAACTAGTAAATGGATAGCTAGATCCCTAAGCTAGCAGTATTTCATCGTGTAAGCAGCTGGCACGTTTAAAATTATTCCATAGGATTTAAAATTTAAACTATAACAATTTTTTACTCAGCATCTCTTAAGTTTTCTTCAAAGTACTCTATTTTCTACTTATTTTTCAGTTTATGAGATACTATTTTTTATTTTATTTTTGAGGCCTCACTCATGATAAAAGTGATACTTTAATGTGTCGCGTTCATTTGACTGAAATGTAGTAAATTAGAGTTTAATGAGAACTACACTATATATCATTGGAAAAAGAATATTTTCCTCTTCAAGTTGTATATTCTTCGTTCAAATAGGTTGAAGACTAATAACTAGGGCGACCAGAAAAAGGCATACTTTATGATGAAAAAAGGCAATTGTTAATTCTGAAAAAGGCAAAAAAAGGCAAATTCATAAAATCGAATGTTTCTCACGAGAAGCATCCCAAGAAGATATCTGCTGAAAGCGGACTTAAAGGAGATCTCATT
>SSNU01000173.1:186454-270769 GCA_012064415.1 Gyrodactylus bullatarudis | reverse complement strand
TTTCAGCAGATATCTTCTTGGGATGCTTCTCGTGAGAAACATTCGATTTTATGAATTTGCCTTTTTTTGCCTTTTTCAGAATTAACAATTGCCTTTTTTCATCATAAAGTATGCCTTTTTCTGGTCGCCCTACTCATAAGTTATTCGACCCATTCCAACTGGATACTTTTTATGTTGAATGCAGTGTACCATCTCCATTCATATAGTAATTTATTAAAGCATAAGACTCCAACATTGAATTACTCATATTCAACATTTTTCAATATTTTTCTTAGCTTCACAAGTTGAGTATTGCCTTGTCGAGAACAACGAAAGAATTGAGCAATTTGAGAAATATGGAAAAGACTTCAGGAACTACGGATCAAATGGTGAACTTGGCCCGTCGATTGACAATGGCGGGACCAATGATAAAAGAGGAAACATGGTCACCTAACCATCATAGGAATCATCTGATGCCGTGGGCAAATAGCTCTAATGGACGCTTCTATCAGAGAAATTACTAACAAACTTTATTTTTATATCCTATTCGAATAATAAATGTACTAGAATTTATTTTAAACAACTCTTTTGATGAAAACCTGTAACTTATTTCATCATTCAAAGCAGTAGACCCAGAATGTGAACGTAATTTTCATATCTTAAACTAAATTTTTCTACTTCTATGGTGAATCCAAGTTAAAATCAGATGTTAATTTCATGCTAATTGTGGATTAGAATAATGATTTATTTTCGACTTAACTTTGCTAGATGTCAAAATTTCAAAGTTTACTGATTCCACTTTTGAATTTGACTCCATAATGGAGATGATTTAACTTGTCTTGAGGTCAGGTTCTTGGAGGTAGGAATAGTTTTTCGCCTTGCTGTTGTTCTAGTTATAGGGGAAAAGGGTTACATAAAATTAACCGATATGAAGGGGAGAATTTCACAAAAACCTCAATAAATTTCTCCAGATTATGAAAAATTATTGGAATAAAAAAAATTTAATATGATCAAAATTAGGATTTTCGAAATTTTTCTCAAAAGGAAAATTGTTTTGTTCCATAATGGAATCTGAAATCTTCAATAAAAATGAGTAAAAGTAGATTTAATTGGAATATAACCAACCTTTTTCCAAAGCCTCTTCTTCCAGAGGTTTCCGTACTGAGATAGTGAAGCACCTTCTTCAGTAGATGAGACGCTTCTAACCTAAACAATCTTCAATTTTATTTAAAATCCTTAGTATTCCTATAAGTGTTTGATTTTTCTAGAGGTCATCTGATTGGTCTTGAGGTTTACCTAATTTTGAATGATTTTTTCACATCTGACCCAACAGGAATACTGAGGTTTTTAGATAAAATTGAAGATTGTTTAGGTTAGAAGCGTCTCATCTACTGAAGAAGGTACTTCACTATCTCAGTACGGAAACCTCTGGAAGAAGAGGTTTTGGAAATAGGTTGGTTATATTTCAATTAATTCTAATTTTAATCATTTTTATCGAAATACTTGTCTAATAATTCATGGTCTCAGGGAATACTTGTTTAACTGACTATCCGGATAAAAAAATATTGAATTTTTCTTAAGAATAGTAAATTCTCATCTTTATGTTAATTAGTTCTAGATGAAAACTTGTAATTTTAGCAACTTGTTTTTTCATCATACATTAGAACTTGATAATGTAGAAATGTAGCTTTTAAAATCTCATACACGGAGAATGACAAAAATATATGGTCATTTTTCGAATTTGAAATTCAAACAATCTTCTGGAGTTTTGAATAATCTGAAAGATGAAATATGGCTATTAAAATTGCCATTTGATAAGTTTACAAATATTGATGTTATGGGAAGTACACTGGTTTTAATCGCTGGCTGAGAATTTTCAACACAAAGTTCAAAAAGGTGAGAATTCGACATCAATTTTAATTCGAAAAACGGTCATATATTTTTGTTAAAAACCTTTATTTTTCTTTCTCATTTATCTAATTTTCATGAATACATTAATAATAATTCGTATAGATTTCTACAACTGAGTAGACTCTATAAAATTGATTTTTGCCATATTATGTAACTCTTTTTAAGAATATCTCATAAAATTAAACAAACGAAAACCTATTACTTTATTGTATCGAACTACATGTTTTTTTAATTTTTCTAGGTATCCAAAATTTGAGTTGAACATTGAAATTTTTTAATTTATGCAAAAAAAATGTTTCTACACTTTTCCGGATTAGCGTAATTTTTCGTTTTAATGAAATTGTAATCTTCGGATACTTGGATATATTAAAAAATTGGATTTAGTTTAATTTTAATAGACCTTTTGCCGTCTCTCTACTATACATATTTTGAAAGTCTAAACTAGAAAACAGAGAAATGATTAAAATGAGAAATACTCACAATGTAATCCGAGATATCCAACTGTGAGTAATCTGACAAGGGTCTATCACATCCATAAGTTGAGTCCTTTTTATTGGTACTTTCCTTCGAGTTTTTGTTAATAGCATCAATATAGAGGGAGAATGAAGTCAGCTTGTTATGTCGTAAGCGTTCCTGGTCAATTTCATATTCACGCTTTTCATTAATCTCTTTTTCGGAATAGATAACCTCCTCAAATTGTTTCACATGGAATTGTTCATGAACGTCGATTGATTTAAGGATGAATTCAGCAGAGGATGCTTGGTGTATACCAGATAAGGCGTAGAGACATGATTCTATGGATTTTAACTCGTAGAGCTCTATTGAATTCTTGAAGATTTTATCTAGGGCACTGAAAAAAAAACACTTAACATTCAATTGATGAGTTACTATTTAAATTTACTAAAAGGCAAGGCATAAATTTTAACTTGTCAATTTTATGACTTGATTTGATAGAAGAATAATTCTTATTGAACCTTGTTTTTAAAGTTTTAATATTTAAAACGTCGAATTTTTTTACTACGAGAAATCAGATTATAGCATTGAATTAAAATTATATTCTAAATAAAACCTGGAAAATTTTGGTCAATTTGGAAAAAAATGACGACTTTAGAAAAGATGGGATACATAAACATCAGAACATCTAAATTTTTGAGTTTAGTTTGTCCAATTACAGATACATATAGATCATAGATTTCTGTCAATGCTTAGTATGGGATTACTAATTGACATGTCATTAATTTTTTTTAATACTCGAGATACAGAATGAGCTCGATCAAAAAAAATATTTTTTTCATTTTTATAAGATTTGTTGACATTAAAAAAATCAACCATAGCTCTATAATCAATAAGGCTAAATTAGATAGATGAATAATTTGACAACTTACTCAATTCTGGTTTTAGTCTCATATGAGGGCATAATCTCATAGTCATACGGAAGTCTATGATAGAGGTTGTTAAACTTCTTTGAGATCTCCGGTGGATACTTTGAAATGATATCCTTGATCGATTCCCTTATTATGGATTGTAGATCAGAGTTTCCAAATTCATTGACAATAATCGGTTCATTGCAAATGCCACAGACAAAGGGATAGTTGTTGGCATGCAAGACGAGGATGTGAATTTGAAAGCTGAGAAAAGTCTTCAAGATTTTGAAGCATATTAGACAGGTCTTTGTGGGATCAATACGATTGCTATAATGGCCTCTACGCTTCAGTTGACCAACTCGATACTGGAGTTGAGGTAAATGGAGCTCTTCAATGTGCCGGGACAATTCTGAGGAGGTTTTGAATGGTCCCGTTAGACATGCTTTACAAAATATGACACGCTCGTCACTTTCAGGAAATTCGAGTTGGACAGGTTGAGCCCTCTCAAGACTTTCTGAGTCTTCCTCTAAATCATTCTGGCCAATTTTCTATACTCGGAATAGTTAATTTCATTAACCAGAATCTACTACTTTTCAAACTTCTCTTTTACAAATTAATATTGTTTAGATTTATATTTACAAATGAATCGTGTAAGGGAATAAATGAAAGCAGATAAAAGTGATCTTAGATAAATTAAAATAAGACCAAATTATTATAATATAAAATCTAAAATAATTTTCTGATGAGGAGAGAATACCTAGAGAATAATAGGAGGGAATGTCTCTATTAGAACAAGGAAATTCCTGTAAATGGAACACGATTTTTACCGAATTTATTGGAGAATTTTAAAAATATTATGCAAATTATGTTTCTTCATGCGTGGAGAGAACTTTTTTTCTTCTATTCAAAGGCAATAGTTATGAATTTATCGTTAATGTCGATTAAACTTCAAGTTTAATAGAAAGATAAATCTTAAAAGTAGAAAACAGAAAGATATCGTTTGAGTCTGGGAATTGGAGTGCTAAAATATTAGAGTCTCTAAAAGAGATTGCATCTGTTCAAGGGGTTTTATTCAAGAGAGAATCTCATGTGCTGTAATTTATCAAATGTCTTCTGAATTATCAGAATAATGTAAGAGAAAATGTTAAATAAACATCTGCAAACATATAAGGAACGATTTATCTTACTAATGATGCCTAGATTTTCTTCCTTTTTACTGGCTCAAATCCAAGAAGACGTTTAAAAATAGAATTTTTCTAGTGTAAAATTCCTGCGTAGTTTTCGAAGACCGAGGGTGAATAGATCTTTATTTTAGTCAGTTTTCTTCAGACCAAAAACTGACCTTGGATAATTCATATGTGTTACAGGGAATCTTGAAACTAATGTTAGTCCTAGGACTCCCTGATAGTATTAAGACTCCCTAGTTAGCTAGGGAATCTGGAAACTCGATTTCTAGAATCGCTAGCAAGTTAGGAAATCTGGAAACTTGGAGTCTTAAGAATCCCTAGGGAGTTTAGAAACTTTTAAGAATAAAAATTTGAACTATTGATAGCTAAAAATTTTGATATTTTATGTTTGAAGAAAGAGGAAAAATGAGATTAAAAAGATAGTTGAACAGAGTAAATAAAGTGTTTCTCCTCACCAATATGCATTTTTACTTGAAGCTCAACCAACAACTTTGGAAATTGAGAGATCATTTTCATTCACTAACAATCTTATGAAGAAGAGAAGAAATATGATAGAATTTAATTTTAAACTAAAACTGGTTTCAAAAATTAAATTATCATTATCAAGGAAATGGAATTTCATAATGCAAATTAGAGAGCATTCACCAGAAAAAAAAGAAAACTCACCTCGTTTTCTTCATTGAATGAAACCTGATTTGCTGTCTCATGAGAGCTGGTTTCATCTTGATGATCATTCAAATTCTTCATAATTCGATTGCGTACACTGAGTGGAAGGATATCGTGCTCAGTTATTTTGGCATACTTTTTCAGAATGTACTAAAAACACTATTATTAATAAGAGGTTTAAAGATCTCTCAAGAATTATTTATTTGAACGATAATATTTACGAACTTCATCAAGAATGTTTGAGTTAGGTTCTAAACTAATTTGGAAGGTTTAGAGAACAACAAGCGTTTTTCATCTTCATTTATTCTTTTCATATTTGTGGGGATTTTAATAGGGTTTTTCACACATTGACTAAACAAATTACTACTGTATTCCTTGATGTCGTTTAAAAAATATTAGCACATTTTTGATTTTAGTTTAAAATGACTCCAACTCGTATATCCTCTCTCCTAATGAATAGTTCAAGCTTTTCACATGAAAAATGAAACATTTAGCAATAATCAACTTCATTTATAACAACTTTTGATTCATATTCTACTTATTAAGTGAAATATGGAAGTGTCAAAAATAACATGATTTTTACTTGCTTAGTATGTGATCAAATCAAGGTTTACATGATTAGTTAATCTAAATATCTTATATTTATAGAGTAATAAAACCGTATATATAAAAGTAAAGTTATGATATTCCATGAGATGATGAATATGATAACATGACTTTACTTTCTGATACAACTGTATATTTGAGTGATAAGCGTTATATTTGGCCGGGTCTCTTCAGACTCTACCCCGGTTAACATAAAAATATTATATTAATATTATAATAATCAATAACCTTCCATTGGTTCATTTCCATATTGAAACTAATGCAATGGATGGGGGGAGAAATTCCTATCGGCCTTTTATTTATGCAGCGAAGTGAAAGTTAAATTTATCCTTTTTATAGAACCCTTGATGGAGAAAAACATACGGGAATCTAGGTTCTCACAATTTTATCCCAACGCCTCATGAAAATTTTTATGGTATACTTGAGATCGAAGTAAGAAGAGTTATCAATTTCAAAAATCCTTGTAAATACCTTGTATGTAGATAATAAGTCAAAGGTGTCTCTAAAATATTAAATTCAATTGTTTCTTGTTAGTTTCAAAAAGCATTTTCTTCTGGAAATTTTTGGGTTCATTTATGGAAAATCCAGAAAAAGCTTCTAAAACAAGTTAGGTTAAGTCTACAATTTTATCATTTGCGTCAAAATTAGTTTAAATAATAATTTCATTCCTTCCAAATTTGACTACAAAAGTTATAGTGATCAATAGCCTAGGATGAAGTTTTTTAAGATCAAGTTTTGCATACTTTTAGAGCGTGAAAGCCATTCTCCATTATGTCATTGGCCATTTTTCTCACAATATCCTACGGACATGACAAAACAACGAAATTCATCATGAAGGTCCTCTTGATGATGAGAGTACTACATTTTTGAAGATAAAACTTGAGAAATCGGTTAAATGGGCAAGATATTCCGGATTTTAGTGATTGCGTAGAAAAATCCATTAAAAATTGAGGGGCGATTTGAAAAATAATGCTTAGAATTGATTATAGTCCTATCAGAAAAGTTGGTATCAATTTGAGGTTTAAAAATTTCACCTAACCCTATTGATCATTGTCAATTCATTGATTTCCCAAGGGTAACTTAATATCATGTTGCAAGACATTAATTCAATCGAGGGAAAATACTGTGTAAATAATTATTTATATTAATAAACCAGATAGAGAATCCTCTCCCCTTATAAAGGTTATCATAATAGAATAGGAGTGATTTTGGTTTAGAGCTTGGTCAATAAACTATCATTACATTCGACTAGGTTTGTATTACATGGCAGTTAGTTAGTTTCTTCTTCCTGATGGAAATTTCATCCGGTGCCAAACCAAGTTGGATGCAAGTTGTTTATTTGAGAATTAGATTATCTAATAACTTCTATTTAGCTTAGAAAAACTGCATTCCCTATTGCATTATTGAATAAACTGCCATCATAATTAGTACGGCTTCCACAATCCTTCTCTGAATACCCTTAAAATTAAGATTAAAAATTCACCTATTTAACTTTAAAGACATCAGACATGCTATATATATGTTACAGTGAATCTGTATCCTCCAGTGATTCCACGGAATAACCGTTATTGTACGGAATTACTAAAAGGCTAGTTATTCCGTAAAATCGGTTTACGAATTCACTAATTATTCCGAGGAATCCCTAATAAGCACTAGTAATTCCGCGATTATTTTTAAAAAAGATGAAACATTGAAATTTTTTAAATTCACTATTTGAAAAATTAGAAAAAAAAACAGGCTAATGTTTTTCTGATAAACCTTTATGTCAAACTCATTTAAATTAGTGTAATGTATCTGTTTTTATTCCTTCAAATATGCCTTCGACCCCTCATGTTCAGCTGATTAATTAAATGATTTGAACTAATTCATGAAATTCATTAACAGTTTTAGGTAATGATCAGGAAATAACTATTTTAAATAATGCGTCCTGTTCGGATATAATTGATTCTCAGATATCTGATGGACATTTCAAGAACCGTAATCTAATGTTAAAAAGAACTAGAAAAGTTTTCGAGGAAGGAAAAAATGTATCAGTTAGAGTACCAGATGTCGATCGGTCTAAGCTTGATCCTCGTTATGTCAACGCTGTGATTCTGAAAAATGATAATGGCTTCTATAAAATTGGTACAGATGCTAGCATGATTATTGGTCTATTTTCTTCTAGTCAAATAAATCCTATAGAAGAAAACTTTCTGGCTCCATTAAATTTTAATAATCTTAGTAATGATAACCTATCTCAAAAATTCATGATCAAAAAATAAAATTAATTTAAAATTCTACGGAATTACTAGAGCTTATTATGGATTCCTCGAAATAACTAGTGAATTCGTAAACCGAGTTTACGGAATAACTAGCCTTTTAGTAATTCCGTGCAATTCGGTTATTCCGTGGAATCACTGGAGGAAACGGATTCACTGTAACATATATATGTAGGGTTTTAACAAAAATAAGAAATGAAGATTGTATTTTTGTTAAAAATTTTTTTTCGATAAATCTCTTTTTTATACGTTTACAATGAACAATTTCTACCATTCTTCTTGATTGAAAATCTAATGTGGCTTTCTTCAAGTCATGTAAGAGAATATAAAAAAAACTGGCAGCCAAGAAGAAAATTATTTGTGCTTATTTACAAAATTATTTCTTTTCCAAATGCAAAAGCAGAAAAAGGTGATGAGGAAGAAGATTTCTTCAAAATACCCTAGTGTCGATTCGTCAAATCTGATTGTAATCAAAAATATTTTAATCTGAATTTTTGAAGAAAAAAAATTGTATTTTATTTTTTTGAAGCCTGACTGAAATGCGACAGACCATAGCGGTAAATACCCCTAAAATTTATTGGTCTAATTTTTTTGGTCTGAATCTAAAAATTCGAAATTCTCCATCAATTTCACGTAAAGATTACAATCCACACACCGAAGATATATGAATTGCATATTCCTCTGCATCAGGAATTTTGATGAAGACTGGTTTGAATTTCATATCATTTTAAATTATAACTAGAATGTTAGATAGATGCTTAATATTGAAAATTATTGTTTATTTGTCCTCAAAATTCAAATTTTGGTTATATATATTATTAATAATTTATTTTACAAAAAATATTAATACCAATGAAAATTCTTTCGTTAAAAAACATAATGAAATAATATCAGTTGATGAGCTGTGTGTTAGAGAGGTGTTTTTTTGATATTATGATATTATCTCAATTCATTTATTGCATTTTGGTATAATGGGAAAATGTGTATGTGATGGAAACCTTGGAAGAATCAATTACTTGAGAGAGGGATGGAGAATCAAGATTGCAATGGTAATTCTATACAGTTTGAAAGAAATGATTATGTCAAGGCCTTTTTAATATTTGTATTTTGTGAAAAAGAGGAAACATGATTAGATCAGGGAAGAAGAGAAATTATCATGATGATCTTATGGGAAATAAAGTGTATTATCTCTTTTGAAGTGAAACGATTCTTCTTTCCTCACTTCCCCCGCTATTTATTTAGAGAAGTAGGTGTATTTCTTAATCAACCCTTAAATGTTTGTTATAATTAGCAATCACATGCTAAGCATTCAAAAAGACAAACTGTATTGATTTGCCATCGGGGAGGTTAGAGATCTTGAAAGTAAGCTTCTTAAACAAAATTCTTAACTGATACGACTAACTAAACAAGGACAAAGTTATAGATTATAAGGGAATTACAATGTTTTACAGTGTGGTCATGGGTTTTAAACATTGAAATCTTACACAACAAAAAGTGTGATGTAGACGCATTTCGTCCGTATCAAGAAATGTCACTACAGCTGAGTCTACAAAGAAATTTGAAAAAAACAAAATTTTGCGCTTAGAAGATGAAAGGATAAAATTTGACAACAAGATAAAAGTTACAAGTCACTCTTTTATTTTGGCTTGGAATTTTCTTAGTTTAGTTTCAGACTTTAAAGGGGGCAAAAGTTTCATGGAAGCTATTTTATTCTAAAGTAGTTTCTAATGAAGATTTTTTTGTAATCTGAAATGAAGAAACAACAGTAACCAGAAGTGATAGATGTGGAGATAAGAACCCCCACCCCTTCTTTATCACTTCCTCAAGATGGGCTAGTCATCAGGAACTAAAGCGTATTTTCAATCTCTGCTTTGTAATTTATTTATTATAGACTCAATTCACGATGATATCAAGTAAACTATCTTGGGATAACTATAATAATAATAAAATTACAAACGCATAGATTGCAATAAAAATTTATGTGCTTCCCAAGAGAGACTCTTTTTAATAATTTAACTCTTGAATTAAATGGAAATCTATTGATAGAATTACTCTAGCTTCAAGGATTAATAATAAAAAACATCATTTTCAAGGGTTTTCTGTATGAAAAAATGATAAAAGTATGTAGATCTTACAGTATCAAAAAATAAACTTTCAAGCAGTAAAAATGGTCGAAAAATAGAAAGTAATCTTTTACACGATATTGGTACATGTGTTTAACTTGTCTAGATCCTAATAATTGTCGGTCACCCTCAGAATTTGAAATTAACTCAAAATTAAAAATGTCTCCAGTATTTTAGAAAAATTAAAAGTCGTACATAAATGGGGTCGAAGAATAAAATAATACTCACATTTTTTAACTTTGGCTGCTTATAAGGACTCCCGGCATGAAAACAGATAATATGAGCAGTCATATAATCAATAGAAGTAAGATTTCTCATGGATACTCTGCACATGTCAATCTCTTCGCTCATAATTTTGTGAATGTAACTGCCCTTCTTTCTAAAATGGGTGTTGATTCGGTCTACTAATTCTGATGGCTGTACTAGACTGATGCCATTCTTGTATTGTTTGGAGAATTTATCGTCAGACTTGAAGTTGATGACGTTAGACTTTTGAACTGAGTTATCATTTATTGCGAATACCTTGAGGTTGTTCCAGTGTGGGAAAGGATAACGACTTCCTTCTCCTGCCGCTTGCAGATTTTTGAATAGGCATCTGGAAAAATGATTTGTATATACAGTGAATTCTCTAATAATTGTATATAAAAAAGACCAACTCGATAAAAAAATAATCGACCCTATACCATAAAGTAATCGTATTAAAATTGTAATTTTAAAAAACCCACCCTCTACTTTTAATCATAATTTTTCCCATGTTTTTTCAGCCATATGATTGAAACGACCTTAGGACCTGTTGTTAGGAAACTTTGGTAGATTAATGCATATCAAACCTGAATATGAGGTCGTTTCAATCATATGGCTGAAAAAACATGGAAAAAATTATGATATAAAGTAGAGGCTGGGATTCTTTAATTCGAATTTTAATACGACTACTTTATAGTAGAGGGTCGATTATTTTTTTTTATCGAGTTGGTCTTTTTTATATACAATTATTAGAGAATTCACTGTATCTATATTGAACCAATTATTTATAATTATTGTTTTTTGTTGTTGTTACCTAAAAGTAGTTATGATAAATTCAAATACAGAATAGTATTTTTAAAATTATATCAAGATACAAAGAGATCTTTTAAGAGTTTGTATTCTTTTGAATACTGATTTGATCATCTACATTAAAAATTATTTAAATGAAGTTTAATTTTGTTATGGCAAATTCATTCGAAATATATTTCCTAAATTTTATTCTATTCTTTTTAAAGTTATTTTGTTTGCTTCAAATCTAGTAAATTCCCACATCAGGCCATGAAGATGAAAAACCAATAAGATTATAACATCAAAATTTGTACAGCATTTCTTATTTCTTACATGAATTAACAAACAGAGATTTTTTTCGTGTAATAGACTAAAAATATTATGGTTTAAAAATAAAATATTTAATTACATTAGTTAATAAAAATATCAATTAATTACAGGCTAAGGAAATGTGTAAAGACACAAGAGGCCTAGATAACTAATTACTTATAATAAGTTAATTATAATTAATTGATGGTTTGAGAATTAACACGGAAACAAATAAAAATGATGACATCCATTACTCATGCGAATTTTCTATATCATGAATAACTATAAAGTATATAATTAAGATGACTCACTTGAAATACTTTTGATTGATAAACTCGTCAGGGATTCCCTTTTCCTTCTCAAAGCTCAGTGACTCATAGCAAAAGTTGATCAACTCCTTTAACCGGATATCGAAATAGTGAGCTTGCCGGATATGTTCCTCAAGAGCAATCTTTTCCAAATGTCCATTGTAGACTATTTTATTCCTGAAAAGGTTCTCTTCACATAGCGGGCATTGAGATGTTGAAACACCGTTGGAATGATATCCAGCAATGTGCACATATAGCTCAGAGCAGGTGGAAAATTTTTTGTGATCACAAATCAAACAAATCCAGGGGGAGCCATTACGATTAAAGAAATTGAGCTGTTTCGCAAAGATATTCTTATACTGTCCTGAGCAAGAATGATCATCTATTTCTTCTTCATTGATATTCTTACAGCAGATATTACACGAGACTAATGGCATTTTAACCAAGTACAACCTGTCAGGCGTAACATTGGATGGCTCATCATTGTTCATGTATTTCTTCATGAATTTAGTGCTATGCGTTCTGTTTTCATCCTTGCGAATGTCGTAAACTTGATCTATAACAATGGAAGCTTCATCGTTATCTGTTGCTTCCTTTACTTCGAGAGATGGGAAGGTCCTCTGCATAAAGTTGCACCAATCTTCTGGGACTTTGATTGACATATGCTTGTAGCATAGTAAGTGTGTATGAAGGTCAATAGTATTTGTGAATTTTTTGCGACAGTAAAAGCAAATAAGAGTACCAAAACTAATTGGATCTATCACCAAAGGCTCTGCATTTGCCTCTTCATTTTGGCGGGCCAATTTGAATGTAGCGGATTTTGATTTGTTAAATTGTCGCAAGTATTCAATCTAATGAGTAATAAATTATTGAATGAATTAGTTGTAATCATTTTTCGATGCATGTGGTGAGTCAATTAGTGAGTGGATTCCTATTGGCTAAGAAGATTAACCAATGAAAACTGATTATAAATTGTACATGTGTATTTTGATCGTTTAAATAGTAATTTCTCGCATATACTCTAAAGTAGACATACTTACATTTAGTATACAGTTTTTAATGTTGATGATATTCGTTTGTTGAATGAGGGAATTCTCGAAATTTCTCAATCTATCGAAAAAATTATCAACAAAACTCTGAAGATTATCATAGAAATCTTTTATCTTCATATTTGTCTTGTCAAAGTTGTCACTTAGAAAGCTCAGAGTCTGTATAAACTCCTCGACAAGCAGATTTACCCTTGCATTGAATTCATGATCCCCCTTGAAATATTTCTTTCCAAGAATCTCTATATCATGTTGCCAATTCAGTAAGAGTTTCCGGTAATGTTCAAAAGATGAAAATTTTTCACCACGATTCTTTTCAGCCATTACTATAGTTTTAAACCGTTTAGAACAACTTGAATTATGTGTACCTTAGAGAATTTGAAATCAACTAATCAATGAATTTTACTATAGACTACTTTCTTCTCGTAAAATTCATTAAAATTTAATGAATGATCTCATTTTATTGAAATAAAATATCAGGTTTATAGAGATTAAGTTAAACAAGAAGAACATGTGAATGAATTTTTGTTTCGAATTATATAAATTTTTCATTAAGTGATAGTGTCAAAGTGCCGTTTTTATTAAAAAATCCCTTAAGTTTCAATACCTAAATTTTAATAAAAAATTAATGTTTCTATTGCAACCAGTTAATAAATATGTTTTATGCATCATTCAAATTCTCTTGAAGAGCCCATTCAAAAAAAAAACCAAAAATTTGCAAAATCTATCTCTAATGAGCATGTAGTTCAAGAAGCAGGTATCTAACAACCCATTTGAAAGGATTAAGAAGAAAATTACATAAACTTCTTGAAATAACTTGAGATTCCTAACAATTGGTCCAAAAGATTATAATAATTATTATATGCATAAAGAAAGGTAAACTCGAAACTTTTGAAGCCTAAAAAGTGAATAAGTCTACATCACCTATAGTGATTATCAAGCTATGACCTGAAAGTGTTTCCCTTTAGTATTATAATACTAGTTATCTATTCCCATCAATAAAAACAATCTGAATGTATCCCTTAAATTGGCCACAGGCGAACAAAGTGGTCCCGGCTCCTGTCAATCATTGTTACCAATCGGGTTAAGAAAAAATACAAAATATGAATTACATACGATATATACATTACTCTGTATAACCTTGGATATATTTTCAGAATGAACTAATCTAAAATACATATAAAAAGTTAAAGATAATCTATTTTTACTCACCAAATATGGATAGACATTTCATTTGCAGTTGGACAGTTGGAGGAATAAAGAACTGCGACAAACTAGGCCAAACAAACCATGCCCAGTGGGTGGTGGTAGAAAGAATTTTTTTCATTCACAAACCCAAAACTAACACGACTGGTAAAGAATATCTTTGATTCTTTCTACATTGCATACTAAGTAGTATGAGGAGGTAGTGTTTATAAAAATTAGCTAATCTTTGCTGGCCTCTATGTAATTTTGAAGAATTTTTGAGGACCGTTCTAATGAAAGGGATTACTTTTAGAAATTTTACAGTAAAAATATTTCTATTGCAACAAGAATATTTTCCCCCCTAATTATAAGTATTATTTATCTCGACCAATCAGATTAATGATTTCTATACATTTAGATAGGAAAAAAAGTGAGTTTTTGTGAAAATGGGAAAATTCACTGTGTTTCAATAGAAATATTTTTACTGTAAAAGATGCAAAATAGCCATCGTTGAAGTTACACGCATTCTTGTTTATCTGCCTAAATCAACCATTAAAGTCGAATGGTTTTTGAAATCTTGGAATTTCATTGAATAATTTTATCGATGAGAAATTACACACCTGAATGGATCATTATTTAAGCCAGAACCATCGAAATATTGGAAAATAGTTTTCAAATAACTTGTCCAATCAAAAGTAAATTTGTGTTTTATCCGATTTTATATTTGCTATTATAGCTCGAATTACAATGCTAAAAAGATAGAAATATTCTGCAAAAAATTTATCTACAACTCATTGACTCAAACTTTTGAACTACCTCTTCTGGTTTAGAAGCTATGCTTGAAAGTATCTCTCAAGTTTCAGTTTTTAGTAAATTTTTAATCTCTTTTTGAAGCTGTTAGGACTGACGCAGTAGATTCTCCATGCGTTGACATGTGTGAAAATAGCTAAAATTTATGAATTTGCTGTGAAAATAACGGGAACAATGTAGATAACACAAAAATTAGATCTCATTTTCAGATCACAAAAAAAATCTACTCTCTGCCTATATAATATATAAATTATCTGAATGTAATGTACCTCTTCAGTATAAAATCCATTATGTCACTAATTCCAGAATTTTTATTGAAAATTCTTAAATGGCCTATTTATTCTCACTACAAGTGTTCAAACTCCAACCAGATTATATTCAATTCCTTCTATTTTTCTATTCCTCATATTTTAATAATGCCATCTCAGATTACTATATTTTTGATAATTATATACTTGAAATAAAATATATGCTAACAAAAAAATTCAATAAAACACAAATTAGAATATCTCTTGAAATCTACAGGCTAAAAATTTTCAATTATTATTTTTTCAATCTTATGCAATTTATAGAATATACAGGAACAAAGTGTTATAAGAATTAATTATATGTATTGATTCTATTATCCGCTAGAAATATTCGAATATTTTTCCATTAAGATTCCATTCCCACCAGTTTAGCAAGACCCCGATTCTTTAGTGTTAAAGTTTGATCGATGATTCTCTCAGGAGGTTTCTAATCTACAGTTTACGATGTGATAAAAAATATTTTAGCCAATATTTTCATCGTTATGTATTTTCGTAATTTTTACTTTTTCAATTTTTCTAGATTTTTGAAAAAGACTCGGGTATCCTAAGAAATTTTAGTTCAAGAAGTTTCAGTATTTGAGTGGAGTACCTTGAGACTTTGTATACAGGGTTAGTTGTTATTCCAATATTTTTAAAATATAGTTTTAATTGATATGATATAGAGAATCTATAATCATTTGATTTTTCCATCAAGAATTTGAATGGGTTAAAATTTTTTTTGATTCGAAACTGGGAGGGTAATCGAAAGAAGCTTTTCTGGACCAGGTAAATCAATTATAATTGAAGAATAATTATTCTTTATCGTTGGAAATTTCAATTATAAAAGACCTGTCACAAAATAATGGGTCTTTTAGAAAGTTTATGGTAATACACTTCAACTTCGTTTTATCCCTCTACTACTTTCAAATCAATAAAAATTTTCAGCTCAATGTAAAAAAATAATTTGGAAATTTAATAAAAATCATAGATTCCCAACTTTACATTTAATGGTTTATTTTAAAATAAACTTTCATTCAGTTACTATACAGTATCAATAGATGTTGCCTAAAATCCATTTATTGTTTTCTCATTTTCAATTAGATAATAATTGTATTGTGTAATAACATTCATTAGGATAAATAAAAGGTCACATATCGTATTTCCTCTGGTGTATTGTGGTATATAAATTCCCTTAGGGTGGGTTATTTGAAATATGCGAAACATTGTCTCTCTTGATTTCTATTGGTTACGCAAATTGCAGTAGTAAATAAAGCAGTTTATACCATATTTAGGTAAAGTGGATATATATTTCTAAAAGAATACATGATGTATGCATATTTATCACTGGGTACATACATGAGTGATACATGAGGTATGATGCTAATCAGAGAGAGGAGAATAGAAGCAAAATGTATACTTCCAATAGAAATATGTGTATTACCGTGTTGTTTAAGGGAAACCAGAAAAGATAATTTGCCTCACTAGAGAATCGGATCATGTTGGGAAATCTTACCAGTTCCACGGATAATCTTGGAGGCAATAGTCAGTATGAGAATCAGGAAAAGTATCACTGGAATCATAACACAAGCAACAACTTTTTCGATCCGTAAGTCTCAGTTTTTCCAATTCTTGTTCTTGAACCTTTTCATTGTCTCATTGTAAACTAAGCTACACATAAAGTTGGTTGATATGAAGTTGGGAATCTATGATTTTTACAGAAATCTCGATATTTTCATCAAGAATTCGAATTTGTTAAAGACTTTCTGGAATCCTACTCATGCTGCCCACTTTTACCATTTGAAGAAAAAAAATCTGAAAAAAATTATTTTTATGAAAAGTATGGTCATTTTTCAAATTCCCATTTGGCGCCAAAATCCCATTTTTTCGAACTTTGAGCTGAAAATTTTTGTTGATTTGAAAGTGGGAGAGGGATCAAAATGTGATTTTCAGGATAAATAATTTTTTTCAGATTTTTCTTCTTCAAATGGTAAAAGTGGGCAGCATGAGTAGGATTCCAGAAAATCTTTATCAAATTCGAATTCTTGATGAAAATATCGAGATTTCTGTAAAAATCATAGATTCCCAACTTCATATCAATTAAAAATTTAATAAAATGAAAAAATTGTGCCAGCTCAATATCTAAATTGTCGGTTTTTATTTTCTTGGATCGGTAAAAGTCTGTTTTGATACAGTTTCCAAAAAATCTTCAGAAAAATTGATGAATTATAATTATTAAAAGGGGGTAAAAATTTTACTTCGTTAGGTGTCTTCAGACTAGGGTCCTGCAGGTTTCTTATTTTCAGAATGGTTCTCAAATGTGTTTAAATATTGCTCAATTACTTCAAACCAATTGCATTTAATGTTTTTACAAACAAACTTTCTTTTAAATTACTATCAATCTAGGTACAGTAAGATAATTTTATTAATATGTTTGATTTTATTCAAGTTGATATGAAATTCGCGCAAGATTTACATTTTGGTTCTGGTTCTAAAGGAACATATTCCAGACTTTAAATACTGGAATGCCGTTATATCTAGTTTTAATTTCTTTACATCTGCCTAGTAAATCTTTCTTGCCAGAAAAAAATCAAAATTTTGGTCCGGAATTGAGATTTATGCACACTCAGGCTAGTTTGAATGAAATTTTAATTTCGAATTTCTCATCTAAATAATCAAAGTGACAAGAATTTTTAAAAATTAATTTAGAAATCTTCTCAAGGAGGATGATGAATCTCACGAGTCGAGTGAGGAAGATATAGAAAGTCTCTTGAACTTGAGTTCAATCAAAGTTGACCGGGATCCCTTACAGCATGAACCATCAGCTTACATTTGTTCTCAAGGCTATGAATCCAACTACAGTGTATATCAGAGTTATCCTGAAAATTATCAGTCCAGGCAAGTCGATGAAGAGGAAATATCATGGTCAACCCAAGAGACTGGTCAAGGGAACTGGAATTTAGATCAAAAGTCGACCCTGGATCAAACATCAACTTGCCAGGACAGGATACCGGGCAATGTTGATGATTCAGAGAAACAAGAACCAATTAGTAATCAGAATATTTGTCAGATATGTGGCAAGTTTTATTCGAGGCCCAGTACGTTGAAAACACATTTGCGAACGCATTCTGGTGAGCGACCATACAAGTGTTGTTTATGTAAGAAGGCCTTTTCACAAACTGCTAATCTGACTGCTCATATGAGAACACATTCGGGTGAGAAGCCATTCAAGTGTTTCATTTGTGATCGAAGATTCTCCCAAAGCTCCTCAGTTACAACACACATGCGAACACATTCCGGAGAGAAGCCATACTCATGTTCCATTTGTTACAAGTCATTCTCTGATAGTTCCACATTAACTAAACACACTCGTGTACACTCTGGTGAGAAGCCATACAAGTGTAGTTTTTGTTTCGCCAAATTCAGTCAGTCAGGCAATTTGAATCGTCATCTTAAAGTACATTTTAATATTTTAATAAAAGAATAATTCTCTTATACCTGAAATTAAGCTTTTGTGCAAAATTCTTTCATGTCGTTCATTGTGTAAGCTGTGAAAGTTGGAAATCCATGATTTTTACAGAAATCTCAGAAAATATATCAAATATGATCAAGATTTTTTGGAATACAGATTATGTAGTAGAGTAGGCCAAATTTTTCAACTTTTCCCAGCCTTAATCTCATTTTGAAGGAAAACGAAAACTAAGATTTTTTTCCCTATAGAGCCATACGTTGTTAAGTTTGTTTTGATATACAAAATCTCGATTGAAGACAACCATTTTTGATACACGCCAAGATTTTTATAATGAATTTTACTACGAGAGTGGACAAAATTAGAGTTAATTACATTTTTGACTACATTTTGAAAACAATATTTTACTTTTGACTACACTTTCTATCATATTTTACACATTTGACTATAGTCCAATTCCAATTAAAATATTGAAAATTTTTTCCAAATTTATTTTGACTACACTTTTCTTCATTTTTTAATTTTAGACGTTTCAACCTAAGTCGACCTCATTTTCGAGATGCCTTCAGGCTTACAATTTCCCTATCTTAAAGAGAATCCAAATCTGGTAGAAATATTTTCGATGAATAAATTTTTTTCAGAGTGCCAGTCTTAAATATTTTCTATTTGATCAGTCCAATTTATTTGCGAATAAATAGCCACAGCGAGAAAATATTTGCAAGGCGAACCAATAAATTTTTTCGCACAAATTGAACACGTTGAAAACATCAGATGATGGTGTATTCATTACAAAGTATTCACCTTCATTTGTTGATTATTTTACATCAAGTTTTCGAGCCTCTTTGATAATAATGGTTAACTTCTGTTCAAAATTCTTCGAAAATGTTGATTTCAAAGATGAATAAATCTCATTTTTCTTTACTAGTCTGTCGATTTAGTTTAGGCAATATAAACAGTAGAGATGTAAGGAATTTTTCAAACTATTTTAAAAACCTACTCAAATGATAATACTATGAATTCTTAAAACATTATAATTATAATTATTTTATATAAGATCAAGTATCAAAATTCTTGTTTATACAAGTTTAAAGATGAGAATTTTTTAAAAATGCCGCTAGATTTTCAATGAATTTTTACTACGTTTTCAAATATCTTTTTTGCTGATAAGGGTTCGAGTAGTAATAGAATCATGTTAGGATCATTTCTGTTAAATATTGTTATTCCACTATGCCTACAAGAAAATCTCACGACTATGCATGGGACTGGTAACAAATTTTCAGTGATTTTAGATCTCACACATCATCGTTATCAAAATTATATGTAGAAAGTTCATGGAAAACTTTGATTTAATAATAGGTCAAAATTCTTGTAGTCAAAAATGTAAAATCTAAGTTTACTTTTTGACGATAGTCAAATGAGTGAAATATGGAAGAAAGTGTAGTCAAAAGTAAAATATTTTTTTCAAAATTTAGTCAAAAGTGTAAAAAGTGTAGTCAAAAATGAAATAACTATAGCCAAAACATGTAATTAACTCACAAAATTAAGGATCTTGAATAAAATTAGGACTTGTTGAAAGAAAGTCTTAAAAAATTTTGATTTTTTGATGATTGTAAGGATTTTCGTATATCAGAACATGAAAATTTTTAGTTTTGACTTTCAAGAATGTGTTTTTCTCGGTTAGAACATCAAATTTTGATTAGGGAATGGTGCATTGTTCGGGAAAAATAAAACTTCGTATAGGGTACCCTATTATGAAGCCTACTTTCACTTTTGGGAAGAAAATACATGATCTGGTGGTAGAATGGTCAAAAGAGCTTTTTTCAGGATCACAATTAGACCATAAAAATTTTCAAGAGCCCTCCATTTTGTGACAGGTCTTTCATTGATTTTCATGTAGTGAAAATGAAAACTCCCAAATGGCTAGGAGGTTAGCATTAGATCAAATTTAGCATAATCGATTTTCTTCTATTATCTTGATCTTGCGTAACCTCTTTTGATTGATAAAAAAATAAAAGAGAGTTTTGTAAAAATCATAGATTCCTAGCTTCTTATCAATTAGCTCAAGTAGAGAGATCGAACATCTGCCAAGGACAATATTTTACATTCAAAGTGACAAGATTTCAATAAACTCTTTTTCTAATGATCAAATTAGAAATATCATTGGTTTTCATGTATGAATTCATAATGAATTTGATGAAAACCATAACAACGAAATTTGGCAATATTTCAACTAAAATAACCATGAAAGAGAATCATTTTATTACCATAACGGATTACTTTCTCGATGTCTATCTTGAATTAACTGTTGGTTATCTAATTCTTGATAAAAATTTAAGAATTTGCAAGATTTGAAATATGATAATATGTCAGCAGTCTACGAGAATTACCTAAACTCTGAGGTCTACTATTTACAAGAGCTCTATGACCTGTTAACAGATTCTCATTTCGAGTCATTTCATTGGGGTGAGATTTATGAGATTTCTTGGTACATCAAATTCCGTATCACAACGAAGAGTCATGAAAATTTCCTAAAAATCATGAACGAAATGCTAAGCATTCAAACAGAAGAAGTCCCCGTAAGAACAAATTGTTTTCAACGAAGCCTAGTGCCAAGAGGGGCTAACTTCTATGAAAAGTTTCTGACTTTTTTATCAAAGGATAAAGATGGTAGATTATTCATTGAGGCTTGGTTAGCTTTACGAAGGCTAACTACACGCCATGAAGACAAGATTAGTGTAAAGCAATTTTTCATCGGATTGCTACAGTTTATAGAGAATTACAAGGAAATCCTCAAGTACCAAGCAATTGAGGAAAGCAACATTGCTGAGGAATTGGAGATATTCTTCTTAACCAGACAGGTAGTATCGTATCGTGGCCTGATTGGTAGGGAAATTAGGAACATACTAACATGTCTCATGTCTAATTTGACAATACATCTATTCTCTAAGTTATTACCCTCGTTTGACCATGCAACAATGGAGAAACCGGTTGAAAAACCCATTCATGTCTTTCTGGATATTTTCAAGCATAAAGAAACATTCGAATCGCTCCTAAATAATGATCATAAGTTCGGAAATATTCTCAAAAGCTTCATTGGACTGGTTGACCAGGAAATAGTTCAAGATCCCTTGGAGAAAAAGAGTTTGAAGGAAGTTGAAGATAGTTTCAATCGAGCAAAGAAGAAGATGATCCTGATCAACAATATTTGCTCGAAAGTCGTCAATGATGGCAATGAGAACCTACTTGAGACAGAATCTAAAATTGATATTAATGAAAATGGTGAATATCATGTATTGACAAGTCAATTGAACAAAGGATTCCTGGAAGATTCCCAACCAGGGGAGTCTCTTCTAAGTCCGTTTGAGGCAAACTTTAGAAATGCTTTTGATGAGAATCTAAAGGAGGTTGTCGAGAATAGGGATTTATTCAAGCTGAAAATTTATCTTGGAAAACATGCAGTGTGAGTTATTTTTTATAGTGAATTTGTATCTTTCCCATCTTGCCTGAGGGATTCGATGCTCAAGATCCGATTCTCGGCCCAGATATGCTAAAGAGTCCCAATAAAGAAGATACGAGTCTATGCCTGTCACACATGTTTAAATTAGATGGTCGCTTAGGCAAGATCTAAAGAACCAAAAAGATTACAACTTAATTCTTTTTTTCACTAATTATTGTTATTAATCTACAAGAATACTCAATGGATTTCGAGCATTTCTCAAGAATTCAGACCTACCTAATGAAGCAGAAGTTCTTAATATGAGTGAACTTATCGTTGAGAATGATCTCAGCACTGATAACGTAGAGGGAATCCTCTATCTAGCGAATAAGTTGAGAAAGTTTCTCCTAAAAACCCCCCTGCAAACCAATCAGGAACTGTATTCCTTATTAATATATCATTTTAAACGTGGCGATTTGAATAACTTGATTCAGTCCATAAGGGATTATTTGAATTATTTTGTGGAACAAATTTTAAATGAAAAGTTTGAAAATTTCTTACAGGTAAGACACTACGATTATATTCTGTTCAATTTATAGTTAGTGTCACTAAAGCATGCGGTGACAATAAACAGTCTAACGTCTAAGCCAGCAAGTTATTGCAAATCAATTTTGGTCTTGGCAGGATTCGGGGAATACATCCTGGAAGAAACCAATGTGTCACCTCAAAATAATGGGTCCAGCTCATGTTCCATGAGTTACATTCTTGACGAGGTCTATTGGAAGAAAGAGGTTTTGCCGGAGGCTTTAAAAATATTCAAAAATTTTCTCATACACAAAGGATACAAGAAAAGTGGGATTGATTTTGAATTTCTCATTGAAATATACAGCTTTAAAGTGAGTCATGGAAAAAGATTGAATTGTTTTGGTCCCTTAGTCTGAATACACTTATAAAGGAGTTTAATCTATTATTTCGATTGAGGTCTAATAATCTTTTGTTACAAATAGTTTCAGAAAATTCAGAATCTACTCAAAATTTCTGTTTAAAAATCTTTTAATCAAGAAAAAAAAAATTTATCTTAACTACAGATTCAGATCAAGAGAATGGCCAACATTGGGGCATTGAAAGAGATTCTTATCAGCATATGCAAACGGTTCTTAAATCAGGAAAACTTGACAAGCCTTCAGCATGGGATGGTTAGAAAGACGAAGTACCAAATATCACGTCTATCCTACGAAGGGAATGGTCCCGAATTTTTCAATCCGATATTTGATGAAATAATAGAATTTCTAATCGGAAAAATGAAATTCCTATGGACATCATTTAGTCGAGAATTTGACTTGATTTTGAATTAGATTTTACTAGTGTTAGTAATATGAATTAATTTTAGAAACTCTTCTTTTTAATTTAGTAAAAACAATCGAACTACTTACTAGTAAGTTTCAACAAAAAAAATTTAAACGGAGGAAAAAATTAAAACAAGCAAATCGAATGAATCAACGTTTGAATCTTCGTCTTTTTATAATATCAAATACACAATTTCAATAGGATGTCTGGTGAAACTTTGGATGTTGAGCAATATCGATCGAAAAGAAATAACAACGAAGGGCTAGACTTCAAGATCAATTGTAAGGGACAAGTCTTTATGGGTCATAAGAATCTATTGGCCTCAAAGTCTGGCTATATTAACAGCCATGTTAACTTTGAGCGACACTCTGTGAAAGACCTCATGAAAGAAGTGAACTCGATTGATGTAAATGACTTTACACCTGAAGTTATCGAGGTTGTTATGAAAATGTTTTACGAGGAAGATTACACCATTGAGGATGATAAGCTTGTTGATACATTGAGATGTTTGGATTTTCTCTTGTTCGAAAAGGCCCATAATCACCTTGTTCAAGTGATCAAGGTTAAAACCAACAATGTTGAATATTCTATGGAAGCCTTTAAGAGCCTTTGGAAGGTTAAGGATGCCGCAATTCATGGTTATCTAACGAGAGCTCTGGCAAATAATCCTCAAAAGTATGTAGAAGTCTACAAGAGTCTCAATGATGAAGAGAAGAAGACGATATTTAGGGAGAAATCGCTCATATTCAGAGATTTCTACGGAAATCCATGCATATTTGACGATTACCTTAAAGCCTATACGAAGTTCCTATCATTGATCACAGAGTCAAATCATGATGCAATTCAGTTACAGTTGGCAGTAAGAGAAATACTTGATGATCGTGAGAAGAATAATTCTGACATCTTCTATGGGATCCCGGAAGAACTCTTTGTTCACCCGCAGGAGTTCGGAAGACATCCTAGAGAAGCCTATCCAAGGAGGAGTGTTAACCAGCTAAGCTATCCAGGCGGTCCTAATGATTGGCATTTGGAGAAAATTAAGTTCTTCACTTATCTCTGGGAAGGTGCCCAGAAGGTTACGGGAATGCATCCGACTTATAGAAATAGAAAGACTAATGAGACAAGAACAATAGAAACGAATTTTTCAGGAAGTGAATCAGTCTTTGAGCTTGGCTCTGATGAATATATCACAGAGTTCACAATGCTACACGGTTACATGATGGACGGGATAACTTTTACAACGAATAAGAAGAAATCTCAACGCTGGGGGAGTCCGACCGGCGGGAACACACTCATTTCTGATATCAATAAGATCAACACTGTACCTTTGAATGGATCTCTCATTGGTGATAATGAAATCGTCTTGACGCATTTTTATGGATTTGAATACAGTGAGATTCTCTCAAATTCCTACACAGCGAATGATGTAAAATTCATCTTTGCTGGTTTCATCAATAAGAACTAGGGGATTGAAATAAATTACTTGATTAAAATCTAAAGAGATGTACTTAATTTGTGGGAATGGCTAAAGAGTATTTCTTTATTTCATCAGAATCAAAGCGTTTTTTTGCTCTATCTACAGGGCTTAGAAGATGACAGAGTTTGTTTTCATAATCGATGAGCTCTTGTATTGATTAAACATTGTAAATGCCTTGAGATTCATGTTTAATGATTAGTTTTAATGTGAAATACTCACCAAGGGTTGCTATTATTATAATAGTAGTTATGATGCAAAACAAAATGTATTTTTCTGATCTCTAAAATGCTTCAATTGCTTACAGTGTGTATCTGGAAAGGACATTCAAAAACAAGTTATTATTATTTGAGCATTACTTTATAGTAGATGCATGCTTTAAAAATATATTTTTGTCGTAAACAAAAGGGATTTTAGAGAAATTGAAATAGTTACGAATAAACAAGAAACTATTTTCATTTAGCCATGAAAAATTTAGTTTGAATAATTCATGGTAGAAAACTTTCAAATAAAAGTTATCTTTGATGGTTGAAGAGAAGAAGAAGAAACTCGATTTAGATGAATTCCGACTGAGACGTGACGAAATGAGGGACTTTGACCTGGAAATAATCTGCAACGCAAAGAGTTTTCTAGCCTACAAGGAATTATTCTCTTCCAGGTCTGAGTTCATCCGCTCTCGTCTGAGTATGACGGATGACTTGGAGAATATTGAAATCAACGAGATTGATTCCGGTATGATGGAGAAAATCATCAAGGTTTTCTATGATGAAGAGCCATTATTTGACGAGTCGGAGTTGTATGATGCGTTCAAGGGTCTAGAATTGCTACTCTTGGATGATTCAATTGATGATCTTATTGAAAAGATTGCAGAAATAACGAATATGGTCGAGTTGACTGTGGAAACATTCAGAAAGCTCTGGGTGGTGGAAAATAAAAAGCTTCATTCTATCCTGATAAGAGCACTGGCCAACAGGCCAAAGAGGTATGCCCAGATTTATCGAAGCCTCGATGAGGAAGAATTAAAGACCATTATCAAGGAAAAGGCACTATTGTTTTATGATTCAAAAGGAAATCCTCTGATTTACGAAAGTTATTGGAGTGAATATAAAAAGTTTATCGGATCCATTATCAGTGAGCCCGTGGTGGTGAAACAAATGTTAGATTTTGTACAGAAAATACTTAAAGAGCGTTCAGAAAAAAAATCAAATATTTTTTATGGAATACCCACCAAGTTGTTCATATACTCGGAAGAGTTTGGTATTCATCCAAAAGATTCATATCCAAGGATAAAGACAGAACAGTCAACCCTCCCCTCAGACTGTCCTGCGTATTGGCATTTAGAGAAAATTGAATTTTTGGTTGTAGCAAAGTTTCAAGATCGACCGACAATAAACGGCTTTGAGACAACCTACAGACATATGAAGACGAAAGAAACTTTTAGCTTTAAGAATAATTTCTCGGGAACCAAGAGTACACTTGAGTTGGAAAAGGCAGAGTATATTACAGATTTTACACTGCATCATAGCTTTATGATTGATTACATGGAGTTGATAACGAATAAGGGAAAGGTTAAACAATGCGCCGAGAATGTTGAGGGCAACCTGTTCAGTTCAAACATTCGTGAGATTAAAACAGCACCCTATAAAGAATCAGCCAATCATGTTAATAAAACTGGGGACATTGTTCTTACCAACCTTTTCGGTTTTCAGTATAGTCTGTTAAAGTCAGACATCTTGAATGATTGCAGATTCATATTTGCTGGTTTCATCAATTATAATTGATACAGTACAGAGTAAAGTACAGATCTCATCTCAGGAAAAGAATATCCTCGAAATGAATTAATAAACTTTTTATAATCAATTTGCGTCTTTACCTTTTACACTTCTAGCATATTTGATGTAAAATTTTACTCTTTTGGCGTAGTTGTTCAGAAATAATAAATGTATATTATCGAGGGATGTTCTCAAGAGAAGATAATGATTTAAAGAGAAAAAACGTACCATTATTTATGCAGTATGACTGAAAAGTAAGCTTGCATAATCCAAGTTTTCGAAACGAACCCTGGTGCTGTTCTGTGATTGAAAAAGTGGGAAGTCAATCTTTGAATTTCATCACTAAAAACAGATTTAAAATCAGTGTGAACTAATTTGACGGGATATTTTCAGGATCATGCTGGATTAAGGAATAGGACGAAAGGTTTTTCATCTGATGAAGCTTTAATTCTGTACTCAAAATCTTAGCATGTCCTAAAAATATTCGATAGAAAGTTTTACAAAGAAGGATGATGTATTCTAAAAAGAAAGTAGAAATAATATTTAAATACAAAAAAATATTTATGATCAATTGTTGTTCTCACACCAATGAGCGCCAGAGAATTGATCATGCAATAAGTTAAAGAAAGAATACATTGTACTCCATCAAGAATTTAACTCATGTCAATTAGTGCTTGTTGAAGGTAATTTTATTCATATTACTGAACTTGAATGAAAAATGAAAACAAGAGCCCTATTCAAAAGATTGATTAGCGCCAAATTCTATACAGTAGTCAGTTGTTTTTATTCAGATCAAAATGAAGAAAAACTCTGGTTACGGTAAAAAGTTTTTAAGTATATTAATTTCTTTCTTTAGTTCAACTTTTGTGTCGAATAAGCTTAGTTTGGTTTTTTGGTTAAAGACATGCAGAAGTTGGAGTAGGCTAGTTTTTACTTGCTCGTCCTTCTCCATAATGGCACGGTCATTAATTAGCCTATTGAGATCCCTTAGACAAGATTGTGAGAGCCAATAAGGCAGTTTGGAGTCAATATCTGATGCTCCAATTACTTGGGATGTTAGGAATACAGCTGCTTGTCGAACGTTGGTACTACGATCTGATTTTAGATGGAATTCTATTAGACAAATAATCTCCGTTTCTATAGCGTTAAATGAATGACGTAAGTTGGGACATAATTCGGCCAGATTGGAAAGGGCTGCACACCGTAAGAGTTCCTCGTCACTATTGGCTACCTTAGTCATGGTTGCAACTAGCAAGTCTCGATATTTTGGAGATAAATCTCCAAGATTTTTTGCAATTTTCACAATTGTCTCGCCAATTGTTAGACGAAAGTTTAACTTGCTTCTCTCTCCGTCTCCAAGGAACAGGCGACAGAGGAGAGGAAGTAGACGTTGGGTATATTTTGAGCCGAGACTAGTTAGACAACGTATTGCATTGAGATAAATGTAGGTATCGTCGTATTTGATCAGCATTTCAACTAGTTTCTGAAATTTGAAATATGATTCATTCGGATTGTAACTCGTTTAAACTTGAGTCGTCGTTTGTATCAAGATATTTCTCATGCAGACTCAAGTTTAAACGAATCAAACTTAGCTTGGATTTGGATTCATGCAATTCTTGTAATGAGTTTCTTCTTGCCAAAATTTAATCTGGGCCGGAATGTATTTAAAATTAAGCTCTCTCTTTTATTCTCGATCGAGATTCAAAAGTATTTTAAGCATTTATCAGGAAAATTTCTACAAGACCTACTTTGAAAATGGTTTCCTCGAAGCCATGAATAGTTTCTGAGTTGGATTCTATCAAACGACATAAGGAGATAAGACCATGACCCTGTACCGGAATCATTGGATCATCAAGAAGAGAGTAGGCTTCTTTCAATTTAGTAGTCATTGCTTCCACTTGGAGAGGTTCACTTGTTACATGGGAGTTGTTGAACTCTTTGTCTAATTCTTGAATCAAATTTCTATAGAGAATTTAGAGTTAAAATGTATGGTCATTTTTGATTGGCACAGCCAATTAACATTATAGAGTAATTTTTGAATGAATTAAATTTTACAACTAGTTTTTAATTGGCTCAGATAAAATTTAAAACATACTTGGAAGTCTTTAGCTTTTCTTCTTCGTCAACTTTGAGAGTTTTCTCGAAAATTTCTTGTAAATCATCAAGTTTAAGAGCTCCCCGGGTAGTAATACTTATTCTTATATGACTGATGATGGCAGATTGTGCTGAAATCAACTCCTGGTCTAATATGCAAGTATTGAGATTGACTGAAATTTCATCTAGGACAGGCAAGAGACTTTCCAGTTGATCCTTCAGAGCAATCGTCTTTCTAACATCTTTTACATTCTCAATAAAATGTATAAACTGGGATAGTAGGCTTAGTGTGAGGGTTAAATTCTTTTTGAATAACTCTGATATCATGTTATCGTCTTCCATTGGCTTCTCGTCAGTCATCCAGGATAAAATTCTATCTAGATTATTCTGAAAATAAAAAGATTATCATCAAATTTAAAATGCAAAGAGAAATAGGAGGAAGAACATACCCTGAAAAACGTTATGATAGACTTGGAATTTTTCGGCCATATAATTTGAATTTCAAAACTTTCAATGAGCAATACAGCAAAGTAACTCATTTTGGCCAGGTCATTTGTAAATTCCTCTTGACGTGAAATGGGAGAGATGGATACTTGATCTTGATCCAATCTATCCATCAATTTTCTAGTGATACTTTCAAGTAGATGAATCAAAAAATAACTAGGTAACTGATCCAAAGATAGATCTTCTAGCATTTCATCTTCACAGACCCGGAGGAGTTGATCAAAGTTGTCGTTATTAAGTTCTTGGACATTTTTCTGTATAACAAGACTCTTCAAGAGATCCACAAACATTGGATAGTATTCATTATAAATAAAGGTTGATTTATCCCTGACTTGGTCTGGACTTGCGGTAAGATGGACATTGAATTTGAGAATTGTTTTTTCATGTTGACAAGACTCGTCAATATCGATAATCTTCCAATTGGGTAGAAATGTGAGGTTTGTAAATAGGGTTAGATGGAAACCTTCCTCGGGAATTGTGAGAAGTCTCAGAATGAACTGATTCCTTTTCTCAATGCAGTCGAATGAGGTAAGAATGATTTTAAAAATATCTTCAATCAGACATTGAAGACTCTGAAGATGTTTTTGAATATCACGAGTAGTGCCAAGGATGGTTTGCTTCCTAATTTCTGTGAGCAGAACCAACCACAAAGTAAGGATGCAATCAACTAAGGTATCATTGAGCTTTTTAAAAGATAAATCATGAAATATTCTAAGTTCCGGATACAATTCCTGGCCAATAAACGTGATGTCTGATGGTAAGGACTCTGGCTGTGCAAGATTATTACAAATTGATAAGGTTTTAGGTAATATTTGGCCAAGAAAGAGGTCTCTTCCAAAGGCTCCGTGCATTTCAATTGATTTGGCGCATAAATCCAGATAGAAACTAATGACTAGAGACTCAAAATCCTGGATTGGAACTGGTATATTACAGATTTTGTTCTTTCTTGCGACAATAGTTGATAAATCTGAGGATAAATATTGAAGATAACTTGTTTTAAATGCTTCTAATGAAAGTTCTTTTGGCTTTAATGAAGTGGGGAGGTGGAGGATGATTTCTGCTAGAATTCTTGAAACTTTTTTAAACTTTTTCTTGTCCACTGAGAAGGTTTCACTTTTTTGATTCGGCTCAAATTCATTGTTGCAAGTCAATTGACAAACACTGACAAGTAAGGATAAAATGGGACTATACGATGACTTTCCGATTAAAAGGACAGACAAATACTTGCCTGCTTTCAAGGGAAGCCATCTAGGGCTATTCCTGACATTACTTCCGATGCCTTGAGCCATGAGAAGGTCTCTAAACGCGACATGACGGGGAATTTCGTTCAAAAACTTTGTAAGCTGTTTCAAATAGACAATATCCCTTGAATAGTTGGATAATTGTAGCAGAGAAATGATAATCTCGAATGAATACTTTTCGAATAAGCTTCTCCGAATATCCACCAGTTTAAGATATAGAGGAATAAAGCCAAGAATGAGCTAGAAATTATTATTGATTGAATAGATACCTTGGTGAGGAAGGTTTTCTTAAACTCCACGTTGCGAGAAACATCAGGGACGAGTTGTTCATCAGTTCCAGTTCTGAAATTGAGCGAAGAGGACAATCTCTCTTCGAGACATGGATAAACTCCAAAGTAGATGAAAATCTGAAAGGATTCTTCAATCTTGCTCAATGTGCTGGGTTGGTAAATATCATCTGCGTCGGTGGAAATGATTGAAAACAATTTTAAAAGACAAATAAGGTAACCTTCATGAGTGTGAAGGGAATCGAGATCGACTTTCAACTCTGGAAATTCACTTACAAATGCTTCTATTTTGTTTTTAAATGCCAAATTTAAATCTTTAGTTTTCTCGTACTGGTTCAGGTAGAGAGTATTTATTAGTTCTTGAGATTTCGAACTCATGAAAGGCTTTCACGTCTTAGATTGAACTTAATTATTGAGGGAATTCTGAATTCAACACCGAATTTATTGAAGAATTATAATTTTAAAACAACCACATATCTCATCTTCTCAAAAATTTGTTATAGTACGAGCAAATTATTGAACTGTAAATGCCGGTAAGTTAAAGTGACAAGTGCTACCGAAAATCCAATCATATGCCTCAAGCCAAATCTGACCAACCAGTTCAGCAGCTTAGAAGTCGAAAATCATTGCCCATTAAAAATAACCGACCTCACAAGAAGGCGAGGTGTACAGATACGTAATTATCTATTTAATGAATTTTGCAGATTAAATTTCGATCCTAGTGACAAGGAAAATTTCCCCCTTCCCAAGGCAGGCAGCAAACGTAAAAGCACTTCAGATATAACAATCGGTCCTGGTTGGATAAGAAATTATCACAAGGATTTTGATCCCACAATCGAAATACGTCGAGCCAAGGAACGCTATGAACTATATAAGCAAAAGGATTGGTTCAATTTAAGCATTCTATGCGATGAAGAGCGTAAAGACCTGTCCAATTATGAGAAGAAGTTACAGCGCAAAGAGAAGAGTGACGAAAACACAGAGAAAAAAGTGGATGAACTCAGAAGACGTCAGAAAGATATTGATCTTTCAAAAATATCTGATATCTATGCCAAGTACATTTTTGAAATACCCAAGCCAGTTCGTGAGCAATACCACCCCAAGACGCCTAATAAATTTTTGAAAATGTCACGTAGAGCATGGGACGGCCAAGTGAAACGATGGCGTCGGCACTTGCATAACTACATGGATAAGGACTTTTCCCAAGGTCTTTCTAGTCGTTCGAGCATCAGTGGAACATCAACCGAATTCTCTTTCTCCATATCTGATGAATTGTCGGAGTGTAAGGATGATCTTGTTGATAATTGTTCCGAGTTTGTCTTCGAATCTGTGCCAGTTGTCGAGGAAGACGAAGATACACTCCAAGGTGGCACCAAGTTAGTTTCTCTTACTTTTAAATCCATCTTATGTATGGTTGAGGTTAATAAATGTTCCCCCCCCCCTTTAGAATTGATTCTCTAAAGACATTGCCTCAGGATTCACTTCACTCTGGCCTATCTAACGACATGAAGTATGTCGACTTCCACAATGAAGACACAATCTGTTCCCCCTTTAAGAGAAAGAAGGAATAATCTCCCTTGTTATTGCACACACCTCCGGTTATTAAACGCTGTGGATGATTTTGTTTTAAATTAACCTCCTCCCTCTTTTAGAGAATGTAATCTAACTCAAATTCGTGCATTTTGTAATGTTGAACTCAGAGAGAAAGTTGAATACTAATAATGATGATGATGATATTCTTGAATATAAACTTTGAAAAAATAGAAATAATTTTCCTAGATCTTCTCAATTAGCAATTAAGAAACGAATTCTATTGGGATTTTTGCAAAGTTTCAAAAATGTAAAGCAATGATTTGGATTTAAATTTATAAAATACTTTGAAAGAATTTTAAAATCTGTAACAATAGACTTTTGCAGTGTTCATTCCATGTATTATGAAGGGGCACTAGGCCCGATAATCGACAACTTCGTTGCACAAATTGTGGGCCAACTCGACCATTCGGTATGACTTGATCATCAACCTTTTACGACAATCTTCCAGTTGTAGGACATCTGCTCGATATTTCATTGCCTCTTCGTTGAGTGAATGGATCTCTTTAATCGTCCCATTTATCTGTTCATGTAAATCACATATCTGCATAAAGAAGTCAAGATGAGATGGGAATGAGAATGCCACTGAATTTGTATGCCCCCTACCCCTCCCCCGTCTGTTTATCATTGATGATGCGTGATGATGGTGTTGTGACCCTTGTTTTTTTTGTTTATTGTTGTACTAAACTTTTCAGTGAAACTCTAAGCCCCCATGTTTTTATTTATTAATTTCCATCTTAAAAATGTCCCCCATTGCTAGAGAATTTTGAAAACACATCAAAAAAGAAAGACATCCAACAGCTCCTCAACATTGGACCAAAATAAATAAATGGGGGTGGGGAGGAGTATGTTTGCTTGCTTGTGTGTTTAATAAACACTGTTTATGGTGTATATTAACAACACATTCGTTATCATGAATAGAAAATCATTTTACACTTGAGTATTATATTATGAACTAATGGACTTACTTGTTTATCATTTAAGCAATCTGGCTCAACCTCCTGAATTGACATGAATAAATCTCGAGTTGCTGAACACATTGACTTTACATGTAAATAAAAGAGTAAAAGATTAGAAATTGTTAGTTTTCATTATAGAATTTGAAAAACAAGTCATTTGAAAAAAGTAATGGCCGAAACCAAGTTCCCTTGTTTTTTTCCTACATCAATCAATGCCAAGTTGATATGAAATAATCATTTAATAAAAAATTTCGACCATGACCATAAAATGAGGAATATCTTTTTAGTCTGTTGGGGGATTTTATTCAAACAACATCTCCCCAAAAATCACTGTGATCTGTTCAAAGTCATAAAAAAAGGGCCCTGAGGTCGATATTTTGGTTAAATTAGAGAACAGTTGCCCCCTCTTATTTCTCTCTAAGTTTACTTTGAATCGTGTTGGTCTTTGCATAGTCAAATTTTGAGAGTATGAAACTTTTGTAAACCTTGACTTTGAGTTCAGAACTAGTGATGAATCTTGTAATTAGATATGTTGAGTATCTTAAAGTTTTCAGGAGTTCGTTCACATGAGGCCTTATTGAGATTTTATGGTCATACATAAGTCCGAGGTCTTTGATTTTATTAACAATGAGGTGAGAGAAGTCAGGGTCTAGTTCCACTATGGGCTTTGCAGTCTTCATGACCATAAATTTAGTTTTGGCGGGGCTGATTTTAAGGCCAATTCGTGCCAATGATATTTCAAGGTGAGTGAGTTCTTGGCGAATAATGTCGTTAGAGAAATTTGGAATAAGGATTTTAAGGTCATCTGCATACTTATACTGTAGTAGAAGATATTAGGTGAGGAAGGCTTGACGGTTGCGAATACTGAATTAAATAGCAGGGGACCAATGACTGAGCCCTGGGGGACACCAGAGGAAATATTCACAGAGTGAAAGATTTGCCGGTTAAAGTGTACCTTCTGGGTTCTTTAGGAGAAGAAATTAGATATCCAATTTATTACAAACGGATTGATGTCGGAGGTTATGAGGGTGTCTTGTATGATATTGAAGGGATCACACATCTATCACACGTCATTTTAGCTACTCATAATTATTCAATCAAAGCTCAGAAAATACATTGTTTACCACCCATTCGATAGGAAATCTATCAAACTCCTGAAGTACGAAAAGATCTTGGCTCTATCATTCATCAAACTTGTGCTATACTAACTCAAAAAAGTTGATTTTTTCCAAAAAAATAATTTTTGTTTAAAACGTTTTTTCGAAAACTTATTTCCTTAAGTCATAGATAAAATTAACTTTAATCCAGTAATCATACTCGGTGAATTTAAAAATTCAATCGCCTGAATTCTATCTGCTTAAGCTTTAAAGATGGCCTGTTTTTGGATAGAAAAATGACCCAATTATAAAACACTTGTAGATTTCTACTAATAAAGATAAGGTAGATTACATTGAAAAATGCAACTAACCTTGAGAATGATAGGAAATGTCTTGGGCGGTTTAACAACAAAATCATCACCAGCCGCATGTACTGTACTGATGACATTAGAAGTAGCCTTGTATATTTTCGAATAGAGAATATTGGGATTCTTCCTCTGCACACATAAACTACCATCATAGAGGGAACTGTCAATGTAAACTGATTGGATATTCTCCGGACGATTAGATTCAAAACTGGATTCATCTGAGTTCATTTTGGAACTAACCTCGTCAGATAGGGAGCCTTGCAGACCATTATTTTTTTTTCTCATTGACTAGAAAAATATATTAACATACTCCATCTACTTTAAAGTAATTACACTATTTATCAATTTATTTAAGTAAAACTGAGTGAACAGCTGTGTTAGATGTAGAACTATGCTAGTAATCTTTGTGGTTACTAATTTTTATTCTCAGATTATTTTCTCTAACGTTAGAACAATTGGTTTCTCTTCTCAATGAATTATAACTGGCTAATTATAACATGGAAGGGTGCACTTCTCACACAATATTTTCATTTCAACAGCTAAAGATTCATGTTCTCTTGTTTATTATTCCAATATAAGAGTTTTTGGTAGAATTTGATCCAAACTATAGACAATATTCTTAGGTTAACTTACCAATGTTTCGTTAGGAGATCCATAATTATTACTATTGTCGTCTGTTGATGTTACAACGGCTAAGAATATGGAGAAAATTAATCAGATGTATTTTTTAAATAATCTTAGAATTGTTAGCTATATTTCTTATCAAAAGTTGATTCTATATTTACAAAATTGAATTTTTCCGATAATTAAATAAAGATTTCAGAATTCAGATGAATATTAAGTAAGAAAGCTTTTACTATTATTGCACCGGATTACAGAGAAAAAAGTTGTTTAGGATCCTGTGATTGGTTCAATCTGATAGGAGTATCAACGGATTGAAATAACATTATCGTTTTGATACCCAATCTTGATCTTTTTACTGTAAATGTAAATTGTAATCAAACAAGATAACTACCATAACTACTATAAAGTAAGCAGAAAACCTCTATGCATTCCTTGTAAATTCAAGAATCAATTGGATGAAATCAATAAATTTTGAAAAGAAGAAGAAAATTTCAATTAAAATTTACACTTACATTCCGTTGCATAAGAGTTCCTAGATTCATTTTCAATTCTGAGATTTTCGTGAATGTCTCTTGATAAATAGAAAATAATCAAATTATTATACACAAGTCTGGTAAACTCTATAGACATCGTATGCATAATATGAAAAATATAGAAACTTATTTACATAAACTTTGTATGAAGAGCTGTGAAAGTAGGCCTGAGATTAGCTTCATGAATCCAACAGTCGAGAATGATGTCATAGAGGACCTTTGGACAAATCTTTGGCTGTGGCAAACGTTTACCCTGGTCAATGAGAACAATTGCTTCAGTATTTGAGAGGCCAGAGAAGGGTTTCTTTCCATAGGACAGAATTTCCCAACAACAAATTCCTGAGAATATATGAAGTTTGAGTTACCATCAACTGTAGTCGATATAAAGAAATGGAAATCTTTCAATTTACACTGATTCCTCGACTTATTATGCCTTTAGATAGGAAACCCCTTTCCATTTTTTGTTTATAATGAGGGTCAAAAAATGTGTCAAAATATGTATTCTTATGCAAAAAGATTTCCTTCCTTTTTGGCATGTTCAAGCATATTACATTCGAAAGGTTTGGTAAACAATGATACAGTATAATTATGGAAATTATTTTCAAATTGTAGTTTTCCAAGTTTTTTCCAAGTTGTAGATTTTCCGGTAATGGTAAAGAAAGGCTGCACAAAAATTTTCCCTGCCCCAAAATTTTTCTAAGTTCAAAAAATGTATATATCGATGTGTCAATCACATACTCCTTTTGTACCCTTCTTTGTCATGATGATGTAACCCCTTGGTTACAAAATTGGTTAAAGTTATCCTTTTTAAAGTTAAACTCTGGTTTTGAATGAGATATTCGAAAAATTCAAAAAGCAATTATGCTTAAAATTTTCTCCTCTATAAAATGTTATGTGTATCAAAATTAGAACTCGACTAATAAGAAGAATAGGATTTCAGAGAATCAATTTGATTTGGTGATTTGAAATTGTAACTTTAGATTAAAATAAAGAACAAGTTTTGAAGAATTATTTGAAAACTATACGTAAAAAATTGAAAAAATCCAAAACCTGTTGTTAAAATAATAAGATATTCTGAAATTCTATTCTTCTTATTAGTCGAGTTCTAATTTTGATACTCATAACATTTTATAGAGGAGAAAATTTTAAGCATAATTGCTTTTTGAATTTTTCGAATATCTCATTCAAAACCAGAGTTTAACTTTAAAAAGGATAACTTTAACCAATTTTGTAACCAAGGGGTTACATCATCATGACAAAGAAGGGTACAAAAGGATTATGTGATTGACACATCGATATATACATTTTTTGAACTTAGAAAAATTTTGGGGCAGGGGAAAATTTTGGGCAGCCTTTCTTTACCATTACCGATTTTCCTATGACATTTTTGTCATTTCCAGGGCGAGGGTTAATTTTGTAAATAAAATAAAGGATAAATCTTAGAACAAATTATAATTATATTTGGAGATATCTATTTTTGATAGTGTAGAATTTTTGTAAATAAAATAAATTGAAATCTGAAATCGAATTTCATCAATTGAGAAATACACTAGAAAATTTTACTCATAAATGTTGATCGTGAGCTTAGATATCATGTTAGAGAATGATGAAGTGAAAAAGGAAAAATTGTTCAAGATCTTCAAATTTCTGTATTATTTCGTTTTTAAGTATTTCAGATACATAGTTAATTTTTATTATGGGTTTTGGTGACGAGGGATAAGTGCTTAAGTCTTTTAGTATCTAGAGAAAAAGAGAAGACGTCCCAAATCGAGAGATCAGCTGTCTAACCATACTATTAGAGATGAACTTTTTCTCTAGAATAATAATGATTGACACATTTCAGAATAGAAGGAAAAAGAATAAGATACTGAATGTATTTCTTTAAATGCAATGAAAAATGTCTGAATAATTTCATGCTAACTTGTCTGATATTTAAGACAGCAGTTTCTAATACAGTCATAATATACGTCTGTCTTCTCTTACCTTCCTCATGAGTTCAGAAAGCAATAACAGTAATTATAAGTTTGTTGTTTATGAAGGGAAACTTACCAAACATCCAGACATCACTGGCCGTGGTGAATTTCCGTTCTTTCCGACTCTCTGGAGCCATCCATTTAATCGGCTGCATTCCACCGATTTCTGAATAATACTCCCCAGTTTCCCTGACCGATTTACTCATGCCAAAATCACATAACTTTACAATCTCATTAGGGAATACAAGAATATTTCTTGCAGCAATGTCCCTATAAAATTTTCGAAATTAAATTATATGAGAATACTATTCTGTTCAAGAGCTTAGGTTTGGTGAAAGAATGAATTTTAAAAATTGACGTTGTCCGCTTGCTACCTGACTAGCTTGTATTGGCTTTAGTTCAAACTATTTTCATCAGGGTAATCTAAATGTTTTTCATTCTAATCTTAATCTTAATTTTCTTCCAAGTGATGAATTATTATATTATCAGAGTTATTACTCTAATAATTCTGATTACTATAACAATCACTGTAATTTTTATAATCCTTATTCTTTAAGAAATACTACACCTTTCTTTCCCCTTTCTTTTTTTACAGATAGACCAATACAAGCCAGAAGACAACATAGTCAGGTAGCAAGCGAACAACGTTATAGTCAATCTATGCCGAACAGCTCCCTGAAGAACTACTTCGTTCAAAATTAGAATTTTAAAAAGTTTAAAATATGTCAGATTTTGGTTTTGCAAAAGTGAGATTGAATCTTTTCACTAAATATACTTTAATTTTTTCATACTTTTTAACCCTCTAACTGAGTTATGTTTCAATTCAGATTGTTTGTGAAAATATCCGATTCAATGACAGAATTGAGAAAAGTAATTATAGTCTTTCGAAATTTCAGACTAAGCTTTCATAGGTTTCAGGCATGAAATTAAACTTGCCGATGAATAATCTTCAATGATTCCAAGTAGGTTAGGGCCGAACATATTTGGTTGATGAAACTGACAAGGGTGAGGAGACCAATCATCTGTTTGTAATCATCAAAGTGCCTTCGTAACTATAGAAATAAATAAAAGGAGGAATCATTATTGAGTCTGTATAGACAAAATGAATCTGTAACTTTTAGTAAGATAGAACTGGGCATACAATGGAAATCTGACAGGATTATCTAATGATAAAATGGAATCAATTTTTTCACGTCAAAATTATTATTTCTGACAATAGGCCATTAATTCAACTAGCAACTAAATTGAGTTAATTCCGAGCATTATACCTTTTCCATGTCTAGTAGGGATAGATTTTTCAATTCTAATATGAATTCTAAAAGAAACTTTTAAATTTCCATGTCTTGCTATTAGTGGAACGAATAGAGGCTTATCTATAGAACATTTTCCCCCTCTTGTTTTCCAGTAATTTTTCTGAATGACAAAGAGACTATGGGCTTTTTAACATCGATGAAATGAAAACGAATCCCTTGCGATGAGAATCTTAGTAAAGAAAATTTGATATTAGTATTACTATCAAGTAATCATCGAAGATTTAAAGGTTTTCGATAGAAATGGTTGATCCGTAAGACTTATTTCACAAATACTAAATTGAAATGAATAGGATATTTTAGCTTCTATCATGAGAAAAAAGGCTAGAATTAAATTAACCCTTATAGTCCGAGAGAATTTTTTTTCATGACTCGTATTCAATCTTTTGTCTATCCTATTGTTTGCGAATACGCTGATTACAAATCTGCAGTTGTTTTAACGCAATTATTCATGGTTCAGAAGTTATCGATCAAAACAGGTTATCATTGTAGCTTTAGCAGATAGAGTTCAGGCGATTGCTTATTTGAATTCTAGAGGTATGATTCCTTGATAAAAGTTATTTTACTTTCTACCTGGGAAGGAGGTTAAAAACGTTTTAAACAAAAATCAATTTTTTGTAAAGAATCAACTCTCTTTGAATTAGTATAGCACAATTTTTCAGAATGATAGAGCCAAGATCTTTGCGTATTCCAGGAGATTAATAAATTTCCTATCGAATGGGGGGGGGGGGGTTAAACAAAGTATTTTCTGATGCTTGAATGAATAATAATGAGTTGCTAAAATGACGTGTGATAGAACAATCACTGTGGGATTTTAAGGGTTGAGCAAATTTTTCAAAACGTTAATTTTAATACAGAATTATTGTTTCTATTGCAACCAGTTCATAAATAGGTTTCGTCCACATGTTTTATACATCATTCAGATTCTGACCGATCAGAATTTCTTTTTTCATGAAAAATAAGAGAAATTTCCTTTCTGCAACCTTTTTGAAAAGTAGTAATCGGATTAAATTCGAAATCATAAATATAAATTGATAGAAAACGTTTTCATTTGAAAATTTCAAAAGCATAAAAAGCGGAGCGAAATTTGCTCGGATGATTATAAAATAGTCCAAGATTAATTTTTTCATATTGGCAGGGGAAAAATGTTCATCAACATGAGCTTCTGGTCATAAAGCTAACTGATAAACAGAAGAGCCAATCAGAGTGTTTCTACGAATTAAGGTGTTATAAGAAATAGAGGGCTGTAGATACCTAAAAAACAAATTTTGAGCATACTGTTGATTTTATACAAGTTTTATCTAGTCTGAGAATACCAAGGATTTCATTAGTTTTACGGAAATATAGAATTAATCAGTTTCTTAATAAGAAAAATGAACTCTATCGAAATTAGAGGGATGAACAGAGTTTCAAATGCGATTACTGATGTAAAAGAAGTAGGAAGTGAACTTGATCTATCCGCTTGTGATGGCTATTGGCTAATAAAAAGTGTACTGAAGTCAAAATTCATCATTCATAACATCTTGCTTCATTTACACCGTAAATTTTGGAAATTAAAATCTCTCCGCGGAAAGATAAGACGAAAATATTGAATCAATGTGTTTAGTGGAGGAAAGCATTAGGAGAGGAAACACAACCAAGATCACAATATTCATCGTAGTTCATCTAATTAAATCCGACACAAACATATAAGAGCACCACTCTCCCCACTCTTCATTACACACCTAAGGATTGCTTGTATTCTCAAAAAAAGAAAAGCTATACAAACATGCTTTATTATCTCGGTTTTTCTTGTGCATTCTTCATCTAAGGGGGGGGAGGGTGATTGAATTTGATTTTCAAAAAATAGAAAATCGATACTTTGTTCACAAGAAAATGTTTGTAGACAGGAAAACAAGAAGAGGATGACATCTTTCGGAATGGTTCCCTCTCAAATCTAGGATGGATGGGTTGGGTTACTCTCTTTTTCTTTCTTGGGAAAAGGAAATTTATGATTTTGATAATGTTACACACAGGGGTTTCTCTCCAAAAAAACAATACCTTTTAGTAACTAAATCCAGACATGTATCGTATTCAGGTGATTATATCTCTTAATCTTTACATTTGTGGAAGATGTTTTAAAATTTCCATTCTGCAAATGTTACAGGGATTCGTAGGATTCACTAGCTATTTCGCACTCAAAAGTTTAAAAATATTCTTATTTCAGTCATAAATTGAAGTGCAAAGTTGAATTAGATGAAGTCCTTTATTTGTACATCATAAGTTATCATTGATAAGCCACTATGATTTTCAAAATTGAACCAACATTAAAACCAATCAGATGGCCTGTAGAAAAATCAAACAGAAAAAACCTGAAATTAGCCATCTGCTAAATCAATAATTTTGATTGATATACTAGTATATGATTAAATTTTAATTTCTTGGGATCTCTTTCTACGCAATTCTTCACGATTCACTAATAATTTGTAGGAATTCCTGCCCAATTCAGTAATAGAGAATCGTAAAAACCTCCCATACGATTATATTTTGGGAAATGCTGGGTCCTCTATAACTTTTTCTACAGGGATGTTAATACAAGCTAAAAGACAATATAGCCTGCAACTGGGCCTCAATTTCTAAAATTTGTTTCTTGTATGAAATTCATATTATTTTATGACAAAAGAATAGAATACAACTATCGCCCCATTAATTTTCAATATACAGACAAGCGTTAAACTTGAATGAATAAAAAGTTGATAAATTTTCAGAAAATCCAGACTATAATTCTAAAATATGGCAAGAAATGTAACGTGGATACACACCAGGATCGAGTGTTGATTTTCAAAGATATCTCATCACATGGATTAATTCAAAAGACAGCTATTTTTTAACGGATTAAATGTTTATACACTGTGTACATATTCTAAGCATTAAAACTTGTTGATCGATAACTTGAGAATTTCATTCAGGATTCAAGTTTGAACACGTTTTTTCTGATACATGCATACTTTTCATCGTACTTTTTTTATCGGTTATGATTTAATATATTTGAAAATGGAATACGTTTCGACTACTTTGGTTGTCGATATTGATAAAAACCGGATTTTTCATCTCAACTTTAACCTGTTAAGCCCCACCCGGTCATCTATATGGGTCAGGTAACTTTCTCATGGTATAATTCTGTTTTTGAAGAAACTCAAAATAATTCAATAACCACTCTTTCGAAAGAAGAACATATAGTAAGCTACAATATTTTACTGAGGAGTAATGACAAATTAAAGACTTGATTTTGAAGAAAAAATAAAAATTCTAAGAAGATGAACGTTTTTTTTGAAAATCCACTTGAAGAGATCAGAGATTTTGAAAATCTCTTAAGATAAAAACAGTTAGGGTCTAAAAAGGTTCATTAATGGGATAATAACTCCTAAATTATAACTTGCTTGAAAAAATCGAAGAAGCGCCAAATTCCCATTTTTTGAGTTGAAATTCTCTGCTGATTACAGAGGTGAAAGAATGATCAAAATTTTATTTTTAGGATTAAAAGAGATAAAATAAACTTAATCAGATTTTGAGAATCCCCCGAGCATCTTGTGAAAACTGAATTTAGATTTTCTAATCATTTTCCCTACTTGTTAATTGGGGAATCTTTGATATTTCAAGATCCCTGATAAATGGGAAATTTATCTAAAGCTTCATTGCGATATTCGGTTTTCTTCTCTTATTGGGATCTTGAAAATAAATTTTTGATAAAAATCCCACTTTCAAAAATCAGTAAGTTCAAAGTTCGAATGGAAATTTAAAATATGCTATAAATTATGGCCTTATTCCAAAAAATCTAGATCAAATTCGATTTTTTCACCTACCTAGATGAACTAGTTGATCACCTTGCATATAGAATGAACTTACATCACCAAACTTTGATAACTCAAGGACCATCCAAAGAGAATCATCTAAGCATACTCCAATCAATCTGATGATATGCGGGTGAGATAAACCCTTGAGCAGTTCAGCTTCCTCTTCAAGACTTTTAGCTGACTCATTATTCTTTGACTTTTTAATGGCCACCGGGATTTTCAAAGGTTTCTCATAGCTATTTTTGCTGATCACAGTGCCTTTGTAAATATCGCCAAAGGTTCCTTCACCGATTAAATTTTCTAGTTTTATTTGAGATCGTGAGATGAAGCCTTCTAAAGTGAATAAACAGTGATTATTTTATTTCTAAGTCTTCGCGATTAAGTTTACACCCAGATAATAAAAAATAATCATCTATCTGCATTGAATGATTCAATTACTCAAACGATGTTGAGACAAGAACTCATTCAAATACATGTGAGCCTTGACACGTTTCTCACTTAGCTTACAAGGTTTAAAATGGAAGAATTAATTTTATTCGTTTTGAATTTTAGGAAATACACTGAAGTTGATTAAATAAGTCATTTTTTCTATAGAAATTAATAATTCCTAAGTAAGGAATCCTAACAGATATCACGAAAATTAGAATAAAATTAAAAGTAAGTCTGCTAGACGGAAAAATTTCACGAGTGATTATCAGAGTAAACACCCAGTGTAACTGAAAAATCAATTAAAACAAAAAATAGCCTAGCGCCAATTCAAGTTGAGTGTGATCTACGTCTGAATATATTTCTTATACGGAAAAAAACTTTGCTTAATCGTAGTGTTTTGTAGAGTAACTTTAATTTTCTGGATGATCTCAAATATTGACTTATATTGTTGTCCTTTGAGATGATGATTGAATTCTATCTAAGAAATATTCTTAATGCTTTGGGTATTCGACAAAAAGTGAAAATCTCAAACATACTGGTAAATTTTGCTGTTTTTTATGATATCCATATTTCCCCGGTCATCAAAGATCAATGAATTTTTCTAAAATACTTTTCTTTACGATGACAAAGACCTGTGGAGCCCATCGCCGTTGAAAGAAAAAAATTTATTTTTCTTATTACAAAATTGATTTTTAGTTTTGTATCGGAAAAGTTTAGAAATATTCGTGCATTTCGTGAAAAAAACAATGAACTTTTGTGTAAACTGACCAGATGTAGCTTATTTGTGGCTAGCCAAGATATCAAAAAATCAAAGATTTAAAATGCTTCCTCAAAAATGGAGCTAGAAAAGATGTCCCAGAGATTTTTCATCTGCAATGCACAAATTATACATCGTGCATCGATGTAAATAACCAGGAAAATATAAATGTGAATGCACTCCAAGGGATGTGGACGTACAATGAAAGTTTGTTAAAAAATGATAAAAAAACAAACTGTAAAACTTGATGTATGATGGACTGAAAAATCATTGAAATCTACTGGAAAGACCTTGGAAAAACCAGCAACATTGAATGATTCTCATGATGTTTGGTTTATAAAAAGATGAAAGAAAATAAGCTATTATGAATCTAATGCAAAAGTGCAGCACCTTTACTAACCTATACCGTGACTTGTACGAAAGAAACTTTCAGAGCATATAGAAATAATCTAGGTAAACATCTTTGGTAGGCATATACGTGTATTTCTTCTTCTTTTGGACTCATCAGTATGCCACAACCTTCAGACTCCTAAGAACTTAATATTAATATTAACAAATCAATAACATGTTTTTGGGCATTCAACCTACTAGTAAAGTGTGGTTAGAGGTTATTCTTAGGTCGCGTCAGTACACTATAACCAAGATTCGAACCTGTTGTGTGGCAAAGATTCTACCAACTGGGCCAGAACTGCCCCGTTCATCTTCTATTAATCAACAATACGACAAGCTGGTTTTGATTTAATTACTATTTAGAACTTACAGTAATTTTAAACATTCAACCTACTAGCAATGTATGGTCACAGGTTGCTTCACAACGTTCTAATTAAGGCATTAGAGTCCTCATAAAGAAAAAACACGTCTACGTCTATCACGGTCGAAAAAGAGTCGAATCAGTTCGTAATAAATCAATGAATATATCTTAAGTTTATAAAGATTGATCATCAGTTACTGGAAAAGGGATTTGCAAACTTATTTTTATTTCGAATGAATATTGGAAAATTCAAAATTGATACTGGGCTAATTAATCTTGGTCAAGGGAGACAGAGACTGACTTTAATATTGATGTAGAAACAAATTAGACTTACGTCTATCCTTAGTTCCATTGGGGTAATCTGGTTTCGTATCTGTTTTCGAGGATCTACAGAAAAAGGAAAAAAAGTAAGATAGTTTTTGTAAACAAAGTTTGATCCAATTCTTGGATATAATCCTTTTATTTCTTACTTTTGTCTGAGGAATTCTCTCAATTTTTGGTAAGAATTTTAAAAATAATTTATGAGAGATAAGTACAATCGAAAAGAAGAGATTAAATTATCAATTCCGAACCTTTACAAAACTACAGACATCACTTTAAAGGTTTGTATGAATTTTTTTTCAATCAAACTAAAATTACTGCTAGATAAACTTGAACAGGCAAACTAAGCAAGGGTTCTCAAGATGTTCTGAATTTTGAATAAACTGTTGTAACAGAAAATAATTTTCCGTGTTATCTTTATGAGTATTTTTCTGTTCAAATTATCGCTCAAGAAATTTTTGTGCTCCACTGATGGAAAAATGCAACAAGATCTCATTTAACAAACTACTCACTCTGAAATCAACAAAATTTCCCGCTAAAGGTTTGAAAAAAGTTTTGATCGAAATCCAGACTTATAAAGGTCAAAACTGGAGATAATTAATAAAATAAAGAATATTTCAAATGATGAAAGTTTCTTTTTTAAACCCTTGAGGTAACAAGCAAAGGAAAAAATAACAAGATGTTTGTCACTGAATGGGCGATGAGAAAAAAAAGAATAGACTAAAGGGAATTTTGTATTCATTTTTCCCTAGTTTCAAAGAAAAATGCAAAAATGATAAACTGTATATCGAATAAATTATTATTTCTTTGGTATTCTGTTGCATTACAACTTGTAATTTTCCTTAAAACAGGAAAAATAATTTTGAGCTACGATAGAATTAAAACCTATTTAGCCAATCAGAATTTTCATATTCATGAAAAATAGGATAAATATTAGTAATAAGTCATAAAAATTAATTTTTTTATTAAGATTTAAGTCATTGCAATTTTGTGAATTCAAGTAAAAATCATTAAAAAATGTTTTATATTTGAATAAAAATTTTAAATGCTATTACAGAAGTCTTCTTCCTGTTTTTCGATCACTTTTACTGCTTAGAAATTGATAAATTAAGATGATCCAAGAAGTATAGATTGATTAATTTGTAGACAGTGTAAAATATAATTTTTGTAATAGAAAATTAATACAGTGTTAACTTTATCTCTTGGTTGGAAATTAGCCTTATTCAAGCATCAAGAGTTAAGCATCTCTCTATTTGTGGTTATTTATTGGAAAAGTCGAGAGATTTAACTAGAAACTTTCACTAAAGTACCCCCCTGAAAACAAGTGTAATGTTGATGCGTAGAAGGTAGAATGTTCTTTAACAAAGTCTGATGATAACTTGTAAATTTATATTTATAAGCACTTGGGAAATCTATACCGATATTTATATTCAATCTTCACAATGACCATATCAATATGTACCAGATATAAGAGCTAGAAAAAGTATGTTTTTATAAATGTATCGCCTGGAAGTCTTGTTAAAAATAAATATCTGAGTTATGAACTGCATTATACTCAATTGTTAACTGTTGAGAAGACAAGTATCACAAGATAACACGCAAGAGACAATAAATTAAAAGTCATTCTTAATCAACCCATTAAGGACTATGTCTCATATGTATGGGCCAAAATATTAAACCTTAAAATTTCTGTATAAATAAAGAGCCTATAGCTAAAAATTAAACACCATGATCACACTGAATGATCAGATGTGCCAAATCGTCAGTAATTTTAGTCCGAGTATTTTGTGTGCTCGCCAAAGTATCAGAGATAAAAAGGGCTTGTCCTAGATTCTAATTAACGACTCGAGAGAATCGTTCAACCTTCTCATAAGTTCCCTAAAACACAGTCAGAATCAAGGATCTGTTGAGAAAGTTTTGGGGTAGTATAGAGGATTAAAACTTTCTTTTGTCTGGTACGTTTATTTAGTTCATTGAATTAGGGAGAAATTCATATCATACTGGCGAAGATAAAACTTTATTCCCCATTAATCTTTCATTCATTTTCAAGGCTATCATGATTTTCCGTCAATAAGCAGTACTTTTCTCGATAGAGATCATTCCGGTTATTACAGTGCTATTCGTTTTAAATTCCAGTAACCTATTTTTTGTCATTTTTGATCAAGGATAATAAAAATACAGGAAATTAAATATGCTTAATGTTTCCTTTTACTAATAGGAAAAAAATTAAACACCAATCTACTTCATTCAATGCATCCGTTATCTGTGTTTGCAATAAACACTGCTTATTAGAGTAGGTCAAATTTTTCAACTTTTTCTAGTCTTAATCTCATTTTAAAGATAATCAAAAAATTAAGCATTTTTCCTATAAAACTATACGTTTTCGAGTTTGTTCTGATATACAAAATCTCAATTGAAAATGCCAATTTTTGAAAACGCTCCATGATTTTTTCAATGAATTTTACTACAAGTAAGGATAAAATCAAGCTTTTTGAATAGTTTTTGCATTATTCTGAATAAAAATAGGACTTATTGTTAAAACTGAGTCTTTTTTCACATGTTGAATGAATACTAGGCAATTTTAATGATTTTAGGAAAAATAGGTTTTTGGTATATCAAAAGATGAAAAATTTTTATTTTGACTTTCAAAAATGTGTTTTTCATGGTTGGAACATCAATTTTTGATTAAAGCATAGAACATTGTTCGGGGAAAATAAAATTTTGTATTACCCTACTGCTTATATATGCTACCGTTGATCTTGTTACTCTTGATAAACTTAAGATTATCAAATATCTGGCTCATTTTGATTCAAAAAGTCATGGAAACGATTTTTCATTTGATAAGTTACGAATCGTAACTTATGATTATTAAGTGGGGAATGTATTTTCTTACTTCTTAAAACCAATTGAACATGTCCTGATAATGAGAAGAAATTCATATTAAGATCACTAACTTGATATTCTTGACATCTGGTAACAAGTTAAACGAACAATTCAAACAAAGCCTTTATGATTATCACGAAGGAAACTGATCCAAAATTCAAAAGTATACTGTTGTGGTTTAAAAAATTGAGTATCATATCACTCAGGGTATTTGTTGACTCAGCATGGATGGAGTGTGTGTTTACAGGCTTCACACAAGTAAATTTTGTGAAAAAAAATTTTCTTAGTAGAATCTACGTACAAATCTATTAACATGCCTGATACTTTTCAAGAAATGAGCGCTAAACTTTAGGGCTTACTCATCAGTCGACAAAATAACAGTTTTCATTCTCATGCATGAGGGTATCAATTAAAATTAAATAATGAAAGATGTAATAAATACAATGAATATTTATTTGTAAAAGCCTAGCTCTGTGTATTTAGGCATGTTCAAGTTAAAGTATTTGATTTTGTGCCGAAGGTTAGAGGTAAATATGGACCCAAGTAGTATTAAAACAAACCAGTTATATTTCAGGGTTAATTAGAAAAAGTCGTTTTTTACAATTGGTCTAAGTTGTTCTTACAAAAAGTCTAAGATCTATTCGGTGTGTTATCAAATGGTCTAAGTCTGTTTACAGAAAGTATAAGTGATATATGCGAATATTATTCTTAGGCCTAAGAAATTTAAACGTTCTATATAACTAAGCATAAAATATTTATCACTTGGTCAAAGTTTTTTGACACCAAAAATTAAATTTTATTCTAATGAATAGTACAGCACCTATACTTACATAGGTTAACTAGAAATATTTCGTTCAAGGTGCTTAGGTAATATATGCCATAGGAACGTCTTATTTGGTAATGGATTAGCCCATGTCGCTAAATGTTACAGCTTACTAATGGATCCCACCGAGACTAGTACGAAAGAAACTCACAAACTATTTAGAAATAATTTACCTATAATAATAAGTATGCATATATGGTAGATATGTACGCGAATTTCGTCCTCTTTTATCACTCAAATATACGCTAGTTTTCTCTAACCTTACTTATGAGTTTAGAACCAAACGAAAATATTCTCGATGAAGTTCGTCAATATTATAGTTCAAATATTTATCACTTGGCCAAAGTTTTTCGACACCAAGTCTAAGTTTAGAAAATGAAAGTTGCAAATGAAAATTTTTGGTGAAAGAAGTAAATCAGGTTTTTTCCGGCTTCTGAATATCAATATGTTTAAATTTAGTTTTCGAAAATGGCAATTACGAAGGATAAAGAATCCATTTATACCCTCATCACTATTGTATCTAAATATTGGCCTGTAAAGACTGATGGCGATAATTTTTCAATGTACGTAATAAACAACAGTCATCACTGAGCTTAGCAAATTGTTAGAGAATGAAAATCATCTCTCTACCTCAAAAATGAGGATTGAGTTGATTGATATGGATGAAATAAAATGCTTTTATAAAGTATATTATTTTAATACTTTATCTTCAAAATAATACATTTTAAGACCTTATAGCTTTGAACCCTGATGACATAGCAGAAAAATTATTAGTTTAAAATGGTTTTCATAACAGAGGGAATAGCTGGTTAAAATAAGCATTTTAATACTTTTTGAGGCTCTAGTCATCAGCTTTCTCCGTAAAGAAATAACTTTGGCAGTGGAAAAACTCAAAAATTCTTCTGAAAAAAGTACACAAGGAATGAAGTAATCTGAAATGATTTCATATAAACAAAAGAAAAAAGGGATTTATATACAGTAATAGAATTTCGGAAATTTCCTCACATGTGTGAATGGAAGGAGATTGAAATTCTTCTTGGCTAATGTAAACACAAAAGCGACAATTTAGACTTTTTTCTTTCTACGAAGCACCACGATAAAGAGAATCTCTGGTCGTAAGATTATCGTAGATATCCCATCCCCATGAAAGAGAGAAAGAATTGAGATAAAAAGAAACCGACAATGTATGGGAAATTTCCTGTGCCATGCCAAGCAGCTTCAAAAAGATATTTGAATTTCACACTTTTGGTAGCTCAGAAGTTTGAGGCGAGGAGTTCTAGGGGATTTACATCTTTTAGGAAATGAGCTATAAACTTTTTAGATCAAAAATAAGACATAAAGTTCGAATTTTTTTCGAAATTCATATGCCAAGGTCTTAGCCTACTCAATAAAAGTTATTCTTAGCTTGGCAAATGGGTTTTCAAAAAAAAACGTTTTAAACAAAAAAATTTCTTTGAACTTGGTAGAATAGCACGTGTCAGTATTTTCCGAGCTTTGTATTAATGATAATGAGTTGTGATCTATTGTAACAATTGATAAATTACAGGATTGCTTACGCGTGGTTAACAAAACGTAAATTTTATGAATGAATTCATTGAACATGTATCCCATTTTTAATGGTTAGACTAATAAAGAGGAGGGGCGGGAAGAAAAGTAAATAAACTGAGATTCTCATTTAGAATCCATAATAATTCATTATTCTACGTGATTGGGATTGACTATATTCCCTTAGAAGCAGTCCATAATGAAGAAAAGACACGTGACTCATTTGTTTTATTGGTTCGTATAAGCTAATATTTCTAAAAGTGATTCTGATACGATTAAATATTTTTTGATTGTTTTATTATAGCCACAAGAGGGTTGAATTCGAAGATAATCTGTCATACATGATGAAATTATTCACGTGTTTTCCACATTAAAATCAAGATAGGTTCGTGAGCTTCTATTCCAGTTATTGAAGTCGGCAAAAAGGTTGACTAGCTATAGAATGCTTCGCTTTGTTTCTTTCTACGTGTCGTTTGTGGAAGATTAAAGTTTAGTCCAACCAAAAGTTTTCTGGAAGATGTTCTGGTCTACATCTACGAAAATAGATTTCAAGAATTCAAATTAAGCGCTAAATTAAATCTTTTCATCTATTATTCATTACCACACTCAGAGTTTGCTTCTCCTTTCCACAAGTGAATTTTTCTTCCTACTGTCTGCCAATTCTAGATTTCCACAGACCATTTTCCATTGGCTGTAAGGCTTTTGTTAAAATTCATCTCAATTCTCAGTAACAAGTTCTTACTTACAGCATAACTTATAAGGGCAATGATAAAAAAAAGTAATACAACTCGGTAAAGATGGAAGAAAAGAGAAAAAAAACATTTGTTCAAGTCCAAAGATGGTTGGGATGTAATCATAGAGATGATGAAAGAGGTCTCGGTTATATTGCTACAGTAACATGGTAAAATATGTAGGGGATACGTCAATTACGATTAAATTTATTTGATGTTCTCTCGATAGGTTTCCTTTCATGTTTACTTTTACCAAAGTGATGATTCACTCGTAACGGATTATGATTTTTTATGTCCCACTTCATACGCTTTTCCAATTTTTCAATGAATTGTAAACAATCGGTTTGAAATCTCAAAGGTTTGTTCATTCATTGTCTCTTTTATTACAAATCAAGCCTTCAAATTTACTACAGAATTTCTTTTGAATGAAATCTTACCACGAGAAATGATAGGCTCAAACTGATTTTCAAGCTTGAATAACATAATTTAATTAACATTGGCGAAAAACAGGTGCATAGTACATCAGAAAAATTGCCATAATTTTTTTCCAGAATTAAAAAGCACCTACAATAGAGATTTTCTTTAATTATAAAATCTTTTTATTTTATTGCCAGGGTTCCATGAATTATTCTGCATAATTTATCAAACTGTTTAAGCTCTTTGGATTATACATTTATCTTTCTTTTTGAATAATTTTTAAATTCTCTTACAATGGCTAGATGGAAATCGATAACTATCGAAAGAGAGACTTTCTCCCCTCCTTAACATCTGTAGATCATTGGAATCCCTAAGTCCTAAACTGATATACCTAGATCAAATGAATGAGATCGATTTGTTTCAACATTCGGTCCAGTGTTGTGATAGGTGCATAGCGAGAAAAAGGAAATTTCGTACTGTACTAAACTAATTCAAAGAATGTTGAATTTTTCCTAAAATTTAATTTTCGATTAAAACGTTTTTTTTGAAAACCTATTTCCCAATGTCATAGATGAAAAGTAAGATAACTTTTATCGAGTAATCAAACCTGGAGAATAACTTGAACTCTATCTTCTAAAGCTTTCAATCTATCTTTTTTTTTAATCGATAAATCTTATATTCATAAACTTTGAGGGGCTTTGAGGGTTAATGGAAAGAAAATCAGTCTATTCCAAACATGTAGAAATATGAATTTTCCAGATGCATTTATTATCTTTATTCTTCCTTAGGGAGTAGGAAAAAATGCAAAGTTTCCTCCCTTGCAATATGTGACATTTCGACAAATTCTTTTTCAGTATGGTTAATTTGGAATGAGGAAAAATCCATAGCGTTTTACAGCCATATTAGACTTTTCAAATATATATTTCAACTAGCAAAACTATTCAATCTCGTCTGATTTCTGTTCATTTTCCAAACGAAAATTTAGCGAGAAATATTCAAGATAATGACAATGACTCACTTGTAGAGTTTAAGAGCTTTATAATCCAATGCTAGCATGCCGATGAGAGCATGTGGAAATCCTCTGATGTCACAGTGCAAAAAGGTAAGAAATCAAAAGACGTCAAAAAGAGATCCAGCAAAAGAGTTTAAAGGTGTGTAAATCTGGGATTTAATTCTATTCAGTTGGTAGTGTGCTTGATTTCAAAATGATGTAAAGAAAAAAAGTTGCAAATGATGTATGATCGTCGACCAATGAAATTCATTCACAGGAAGTTGAAATATTATCTTGCAAAAACTGAATATATTTAACAGGTAGCTGTTCGATTATGGTGAAATCAGGGTATTTAGCCGAAATTTTACTAGTTAAAGACTATAATGTGTAGTAATTGCATATGTTCGCATTAATTAACATCAATTGACTTAATTTGAAATATTTGTTTTATCTAAACTTCATAATATTTTCGTCGTTCTACTTTAAAGTAGTTTAAAGAATTAAATTAAGTTTTTATAAGTGAGTTTGGGAAATGAGTGAGTGTTGGTAATTCGCTAGTGTATGTTGGTAATCAGTGTGACTTTAGTGAATCTAGCTAATAAGCCCTTATTACCCAAACTCACTGAGAAGGTCAGCGAATTGTAGGAAATGTATGTCTGAGGGATTGATTTTCGAAGGAAAATTTTCAAAATGCAAAGATTCATCAAGTTCAAGCCCTCAATACGAAATTCATTTTATACTACAAATACAAATTACCTTTTATATTTTAATTCCCATTAGCTTTCTCAAGGGTATTGTCACTCTTTCAATGAATTTACTTCATTCGAAACATAATCGGTTTAAAAATGGACGTCAAAGCCTGGCGATTAAAATTCGACGAATATCTAGAAGAAATAAAATCTACCAAAAATTATCATCTCTATTGTCAGAATTAGAAATAGACACCATGATCGACCGGATATTGCTTCTCAAAAGCAACTCATGCTCCACAGTTCCACAGGATTTTAAGCTTCTTAAAAAATACGACTATTTAGAAGAAGATGGAAAGAGGTTTCTTATTAAACCAAGAAGTCTCGATTCAAACAAGGTAATCAGATATGCTGCTCAAGAAGACGTTTTCGATATTCTTTATGAGGCCCATCTTAAAACTGGACACGGTGGTCTACGATATAAGAGTGAAATGGAAGTCAAATCCAGAAGTTTTTGAATCTGTGTATCACTTGTCAAAAGTCAAAAGGTTCCCGCAATAAGAAATTAGTCGTAAAGCCAATCATTTCTGAAAATTTCAATTCAAGAGCACAAGTTGATTTAATCGATTTTCAATCGAATCCTGATGGGGATTATAAATTTATTCTTGTGTACCAAGACCATTTGACTAAATTCGTGAATATTTATCCACTCAGGAATAAGCAGGCGTCGCTGAGGTTCTAAAAAGAATTTTTTCAACTTTTGGTTCCCCTGACATCCTTCAGAGGGATAATGGTCGAGAGTTCATCAATAAGGTCATAAATTCTCTAAAAGTATTTTGGCCAAATATGAAGAATGCAAAATTTTCCCTTGGAAATGGACAAGGAATATTTCCCAAACTCACGGTAACATATATTTATATTGTAGAGAGCCTTTCAGATGTGTAAAATGTGATTTTTTTAATCAAATACAATGGTGTGGTCATATTATGGGAAAAAATTCACTTTGTAATAAAGACATATCCCATTTATCTGAAAGTATAATTATTCTTGAGAATATTTCTGTGATGCTCATTAATCATACACTAGAAAAAATCAACCGGTTGTCTTGATGCAAAAGAAACTAAGTAACTCATTTCAACAAGTTGTACAGATTCTTCTTTTTCAAAGTTGTTCGATTTGAAGTCGAGTATCTATGATTTTAACAAAGATCTCGATTTTTTCATTAAGAATTCGAATCTGTTAAAGATTTCAAAGAATCATGTTGCTTACTTTTATTATTTGAAGAAAAAAATTCTGAAAGAAAAAATTATTTTTAGGGTCATTTTTCAAATTTTGATTCGGTGTCAAAATCCTATTTTTTCAAACTTTGATTATTTTTATTAATTCGAAGGCGGTCAAACGGTAATAAGGATATCAATTAGAAAATATTTTCTTGTTAATGAAGAGTGCAGCACCTATACTTGGAAGTTTTTCTTGTTTAGGATATATTACCTAAGCACCTTGAACGAAATATTTCCAGTTAATATTTTCTTTTCTTATTCTGACCCTGGAAAAAATTTTTTGACTACACTCCTACTTTTATATCAGTAAAAATCTACAGTTCAAAAAAATGAGATTTTGGCGCCAAATCGAAATTTGAAAAATTAATATTTTTCTTGAATTCATTTCAGAATCTTTTTCTTCAAATGGTAAAAGAGTAGGATTTCGAATTCTTAATATTCAATTGAGATTTCTGTAAAGTTTATAGATACTCAACTTGATATCAATTAGCTCTAGTTTAGATAAAATACTCAGGGGGGGAAACAGAGTATTACAAGTTATTAGAACATGATCTCATTGAATAAGGACTTACTGAAAGAAGCATCTATTGATGAGCTTAGAATCATATATCCCATTAATTTGCCAATATCCGTCCAAGGTATGCAAGAAGGAATCTGCATAGGTTTCACTTTCAAAGAATATCTTGTAAATTGTCATGATGCCCTTGCGGATGATGTCAATTTGAATGCAAGGAATTTTTTTTGGAGACTGATCCAAGGTAACCCTGACTAGGAGGTTGAAGAAGATTTTCTGAAACTAAAAGTAAATAAATAAATCTCTTTATAGATCAGGCTTATATTAAAAAAACTTGGGTAACACTTCGATAGAATTTTCTGTTTTTGGGGGGTGAATGCGATAACCAATGAGATTTGAGTGAATAATTTTTACGTGTAAAACCCTGAAATAACTAAAGGGGGGATCAGTAGTTTATTAGAATAGACCTTTAATACACCAAATTCTCTTTATTTTCGTACAAGTTCATACTTCGGATGAGGTTCAGGATAAAATCCTTTGTTTTGAAAATTTTTTATTCAATTATAACCCATTAATTGATTGAGTTTGATTTAGGTTTAATTAAATATCCAGCTTATAATTTCATTGGTTCATTTCTATCATCTTTAAATCTTTATAATATGATTGACACCTGATGGTCTGTCATAAACAACATCATGGAACTGAATGATAATGAGATATGGACTTTGTGCAATTCAGAAGCTCTCGCTAGGGATTTCTTTGTACGAAATGATTTCATAGATATTTCCTTGAATCTCATTGGTTATCGCATTCACCCTCCAAAAACAGAAAATTTGCGCTGAACTTCTATCGAAGTGTTACCAAAACTTGTATTCGTGTTAACATATTTTTATTACAAGAGGGTCAGAAGATTGTGATTTTTTCATTGGAATAAAGTAATACACGGTGCAACAAAAAAACCAACCTGGCTGAATTTTTGGTATGTTGTTCAGTTTTTCACGCTGATTCTCATGGTGCTACGTATTCGTTTTTTCGTCAGATTTTTTTTACAGCCGGCATCGGCCGTTATTTTGTTATTGAGCCGATCAAGCGGTTCAAATGCAAAAATAATTATGATACTACCTACTAAGAGATTTTGGGGATATTTTTATAAAATATTCTGAGGTTGCTGACTGAAAGCCATGCTAGGATTAAGAACGAACGAAATTTATTTGGTGAATAAAGCTTTATTTTCGTCGGTTCTCTTCAGACCAAACACCGACTTGTTATATTTATATATATGAGAATTTAGAGAACATTATAAAATCAGCATTTATTCAGCCGTTCGCGACCAATCAAAGGAGAGGAATGTCTAAGCTCTCGGGGCTGAGAGGAAAATATCACAGAAAAGGAATTTGTCGGTTTCTCCCAAGCAACAAAAAAGAAGAGGGAAACAGAGGAAAAGAGCACCACCCGGCACTCGGACATAGGATGAATTCCTCACAGCCACGAGAGCTTAGACATTCCTCTCCTTTGATTGGTCGCGAACGGCTGAATAAATGCTGATTTTATAATGTTCTCTAAATTCTCATATATATAAATATAACAAGTCGGTGTTTGGTCTGAAGAGAACCGACGAAAATAAAGCTTTATTCACCAAATAAATTTCGTTCGTTCTTAATCCTAGCATGGCTTTCAGTCAGCAACCTCAGAATATTTTCGAGGAAATCAGGCAACTTATGTCGAACAATGATAAAATTTTCTGAAAAAATTTCGCATTGTGATAGTATTTATATGTTAACCAGGGTAGAGTCTGAAGAGACCTGGCGAAATATAACGTTAATCACTATAATATCCGTCCGTTTTCTCTAACCTTCCCTCGTGAGTTCAGAACCAAATAATAGTAATATTTTTGATGAAGTTCGACAATATTATCGTTCAAATGGATTCACTTCGAACTCATCCATGCCACACAACAAGTTACTTAAAGTTATGTCAAATAAAATTTTCTATTCCTGCTTTCTTGAACTTGTTGAAAATGAAGTTGAGAAATCTCGATTTTTTCATCAAGAACTCAGATTTTCTGAAATTATGCTATTTTGTGACTGCCCTACTGATGGTAATACCTACAGCTACTATTAAGCATTCCAAGTATTATGATTGAAAATTGTATTCAATAAATTGACAGAATATCTTGGTTATAGTTTGTGTTACACGAAGTATACGAAATCAATATTCTAAATTTATCAAAAATATATTTTTCAACCATAATCCAAAGTTGAATTCCAGAATATTTTCGATAAGAATGACTGGATTTTATTTCAAATTTAATTATTTTATAACGGTCTCTAAAAATAAAAAATATACAAATATGAATCTTTGCTATTGAGTACAATAATTCGAGTTTATATCTGATGCTGGTGGAACTAGCATGCAAAGAAAGGCGTATATGTTGCGAATTTGTAAACCGAGAGGGAGTAGATGTCAATGTTGAAACTGGTCTTCAGGACAAGAGTGTTGTTGAGCAGGCACGTGAGCTTCAATTTGTGCCTGGTAAGGTATGGGGACGGTAGAACAAATGGTTTCAGTAAAAAGTTTTTACTAAAAACTCTGAACTTCAGATTCTGAAGCTAAATGAATGCTTTTTATTTTGATAAAGAAAAATATCTGTATAAAAATTCTAAAAAGACCATTCTTATAAGACAATTTTCATCTACACTTAATGACCACTACTTGCGTTATAGTCTTTAGACAAGGGATATTGATTAGTTGCCTGAAATATTGTGAATCCCTAAAAATTAACCAATCACATCTACTTTTTAGGGTAAATGTAAAAATGGGATTTTTATGTGATCCATTGTTTCAAGTCATCCCACCTGCATCTCTGAAGCTGACATTGACAATCTGATGAGTTACTTGCACAGAGAATTGTCTGATCTCAACCTAACTATCAATACTGGTAAGACCAAAATGATTCCACTCTTCAAATCAACCCTCCCCAATATGTACTTGGTATATCTCACTAAATCGGTCAAAGATTTGGGTATCTCCTATGATCAAAACCTCTCTATTGTTCCTCGTCTCAAAATAGTTAAAAGGGACTCTAATTTCTCAATCTTAACAATGAAGAACCTTTTAAAACCTCAACCCCTACGCTTAATATTATACAAAAAAATGATCCTACAATATATTTGACTATGCGTCTGGACTTATAAGAAATATAACCCGCAAAGTTAGTGATGAACTCGAAAAAATTCAAAGAAGATTTCTTCGGTCTTGTTTCGGCTCTTTCTCTTACCGTATCCTGCTAGCGAAGGCTCAACTTTTTCCTCTGAGGGATCCATTGATGGTGCTACCAAAATCCCTAATCCTTCCATCGATGAAAAAACTTCCTTTTCTATGATTGGTAATTTCAGTTTCAAGGTGTAATTCTCTACATTTTTAATTACATCATGTGTGAGAAGGTTGAATTAGCATGCTCGAAATTTGAAGAAATTCTTATTAGTCAGAGGTCAAGCTCAAATTCAAGTCAATTTGGATTGAGAAATTCTTTAAAGGAAAATATTCCTGAAAATGTTTCATCTCTGAGAACGATGGAGAACCTACAATCAGTCCGTAGTGGTCAAGAATTTTTCAAGTGTGATTGCAAAAAATCATGCAAGTATAAGAAGAAAAGTAAACTGTACAATTCAAATTGCCATCATTCTCTTTCTTGTGATAGTAAACATGAGGATCTAAATTTATTGTAACATTGAAATATTACTTGAACGAAGTTTGATTTTATGTTACTTTGAAAAATTTACACCAGAATTCTTTCTATCATATACTCTGAGTTAATATAATAGTCCATATTGTATATTTATAATAGATCGAATATAAAAACTATGATTTTTGTATAATTTCAGGGAATTTTCAGTTAGACTAATTAAAAATTTAATTTATTCATTACTTTAACTAAAAACTCCCGGATTATCAAGATTAACTAGGAAGTTTTGATATTCTCTAATTCATTACTTTAACTGTAACTGTATAGACAAGCATAGTCAAGAATAAATTATAACCCGGCTTCTAAGCTTCCAATTTCGTATGAAATTTCTCAAGTATAGAGAGACAATTTGAAAGATAATTTAAAGAATGTAAAAACGTCAATGAATGACTCACCTCGTTTTGATTTATTATCGTGAGTTGATTTCGTAGACCCAAAATGAGCTCAATGCTTTGAGTTAAATCTTCCTGTAAGGTAATCCAGTTGATTAATCACATCTGATCGATAATTAATGATGATACATAAATGGAGAAACTTTGAACTCACATCAAGAAAGCCATGATATTTTTCTTGATCAAAAGAGATTAAATGCAGATATCTGTTGAGCAAATCTAGAGAACATTGATCACTACTCTTGCTGAACAAGTTCATCATGAAGCTTTTGATTTGTTTCTTTAGGTTCTTCTCATAATTCTTATAGACGCATGAGGGAAAAACTTCGTACCAATCGATTAACGAGGCCGACTTGAAACTGTCCATAATCTCGTTGATTTGAAATAAATTTCTAATTTCGTAACATGTTATTTCAAAAGAAAGTCTTGCATTAGAAAAGTTTTGCCATTCTTCTCTAGCAATCTTTCGGACTTGATAAAGAAGGAAATTGATGATTAATCTATCTTTACGAATGATCTCTTCAAAGTTCAAAGGGAACAAACGGAATACTAATTCTAACTGAAAAACGTCTATAAAGTGCTTGATTTCACTCCATGTCATGTTAGGGCATAATATATTCTTTATAATATCTCTTGGAGGGCAGATGCCGTTGAAATATATTCCGAATAATTCTCTGTGTGAAATTTTGAATTTTTTCTCCATTATTCGGTCAATGATATTCTTTAAATGAAAACAATTAGAATGATATACTTGAACTGTTGTGTTTGGTTCAGCAGATATTTCAACAAGCTCATCCATACATTTAATAGTGATAAGATCACATTTTATCTCCATTTTTAAAAAATGACTTTTGAAATTTTTTTTCAAAATTGAATAAATTAATACCTAACCTATTCAAAGCATGCTCTAGAATTTAGCTATTGTTTTTCCGTGTAAGATCAAAACCGGTTTTCAAATCGTGAGTTTGATTAGATAATTTTTCTCTTGATAGTCTAATTCCTAGCGTATATCAAAGTATCATGTACTATGATTATATTAGTTATTTCCTCCATTATTTAATTTAAAAATTTCAACATTACAACTGCCTGTTGGATAAAAATATTCCGCAAAATAATAGATTATAAGTATCCTGTCATCTTGCAAGACATTTTGGTTCCCACGTCTTACATTCATTCACATGAGCTTTTAAGTTCTCGTTGATTCAAAAAATATCCATTACTCAAGACTGTTTCACGATTATTCTATCCATTTATTTTTTATATTAATAACCTAAGCTGTGGTTTTATCAAGTGGTTATTATATTATCGAGTTTATTTCGCAAAATAAACTTTATTTTCTAAAGTGCCATCTGTTACTTTAAACATCTTGTTTTAAATTTAGCTGAGATTCATTGCAATTATCTCAATGATCTCATTCCTGGGTTATTCTTGTCAACCATGTTATTTTTATTAGTTGGATTATAATTCGTAAACTTTGCATTTTGTTCTACATTTAGTAAATTTCTACAAATTTCAGAAATCTTGGTGAAACCTTTTTCGGTCGACCATGCCTAACATTTACCATCTTAGGTCTTGACAAGTTGTTGGGAAATTTTTCTTTCAAATTTATTTTAATATGATAACTTAAGTTAAAGCTTTATTTCCAGTTAGGTTGATTGAATATTGAATCATGTCCGGACGTGGGAAAGGAGGCAAGGGTCTGGGAAAGGGAGGTGCAAAGCGTCATCGTAAAGTCCTTCGAGATAACATCCAAGGAATAACCAAACCGGCTATTCGTCGTTTGGCTAGAAGAGGTGGCGTCAAGCGTATCTCTGGTCTAATTTATGAGGAGACACGAGGTGTCTTGAAAATGTTCCTCGAGAATGTTATTAGAGATGCTGTTACCTATACTGAACATGCTAAAAGAAAGACAGTCACTGCCATGGATGTTGTGTACGCACTCAAAAGACAAGGAAGAACTCTTTACGGTTTTGGTGGCTAAATAAATATTTGATTATTGAAGATAAATATTACTATTGTTCCAACTCTAAGTATGTGTATGTAAAAGTTTACTGTAATTTATAATGATAATTATGTTAATTTCATATTCAATAAATTTTTCCAAAAGTCTCAAAAGACTAAAGACATATTCTTGTAAGTACTTGAGGTGATACTACTATATTAAGGAAAAATTAAAATGATAATAAAGAAAATTTATTTAATCATATTTGATAACTAAATAGTAGATTTCGCACAACAATATCCTGGTGAAAGATTCAAGTATCAATCCACAATGGAATCATTATTGACTTTTTCAATCTTTTTTTTTAAATATATAGAATCAGCTATCAGATATTTTTTCTTCTTTGTATGTATAAGATGTAGTAATCGGAAAGTTTTCTTTGATTTTTTGGTCTTTATAAAATATTTTTTATTCAACACATGAAAGTCTCGTTCTATTTATTTAGGCGAGGAATATGATTTTATAAAATTCATCTTCCCAACTTTCATCGGTACTTTTATACATAAATATTATACAACCAACCAAATATTTGTGATTTCTTTGATCATTTGAATATCTGTACACTTTTTTTTATTATTTTTTTTTCATCCAAAATACAATTTTTATGTACATTTATTTGTAGTATATAATAATAAATATGGTTCATCTTTAACCCAAGGTTCACAAGGTTTTGATAGTGTAGTGTAAAATAAACTGGAATGAATGACTTTTACTCGTAGGGAGTAAATATTTTCAGTTATTTTTGTATCGACAGAGAATGTAAAAAGATGAAAATTAGACTAAATACTATATATATAATTTGATGCGTATGAAAAAGAAGAATAAATTCAAAAATGATAGATAGGAGATTGATATGAGTGAATATTATTTCAAAATAGTGGAGAGAGAATAATAAGGTTGATAATAAGTATAATAAAATAGAGAATATAGGCGGGTGGGGGAGTAATCTGGTTTCAATAGAGAATCGAATTAGTTGGACTTTTAGTGGAATGAAGAAAAGGCTTGAGATGAAATGTATAAATGGTGTGGTAGAGGTTGAAAAAGTGTTTTTATGAAAGGGAGGGGGAGTTGTAATATGATCGTAGTAATGTGAAAATTTGTACAAACAAAAAAATCATTTCATCACAAAAATACACTTAAAAGCTCTGTTGGAATTAGAATAATTATTACAAGCATTAATACATGAGGTTAATGCCAATAAGATTTATATAAAGTTCGACTCTTGGATAATACACTATGCTTCGAAAGGACAAACTGAAGATCCTTGAGACAGGCCTTCTTTGTGCGAAGAGCAGCTGAAGAGCTGAGAGTTCGTATATTCTGCATAGAAGATGTTGTGTTAGCTGAAGAGAATTGGGTAGAATCGATGCTACTAGAATTGGTTGGATCACGAGCAAGAGACTTTACAGATCCAATGCTCATCCTTGGGCCAAGATTGCCAGCAGCATTCTTCTTAACAGCCAACAGGGCAGATGCAGATGAAGGTGTCTGATTAGAGGTATCACTGCCATCTTGGTTATTATTATTGTTGGTCTGATCTAATCTGCGCTTCTTATAGCCTTGAATGGCAGAAAGAGCCGTGAGATTTGCTTGGTGTTGTTTCTCTCTTTCGTAGTCCTCGTTAGCTAGACGCTTGGCCATTTCTCTAACCTTGATCTGGTCGGGATCTTCGAATTTAGAACGAGATTTAGCTGCCTTTAAAATTAATTCTTTTTCAAGATCCGATTGACGATTCATCAAATGTTCATCTAGACGCTGGAGAAAGCCGATTTGATCACGCACTGCATCAACCTGTTTTAATCGTGGATCATCGATTAGCCTATCAGTTCTGTGTTGTACAACAATGTTTAGACGAATCAATAGAGATTTAGTAAAACTATGCAGGGCATGAGCTAGACAAGCAGCTGCATCTTCGCTTATTACAAGATTGCTGCTAGCATTTTCTGAGAGACATGATTCCATTTTATTCTTAACCACTGAGGTTGGAAAGAATGGCTGGTCATTGGTGGAAAGAGAATTTCCATGGGTTTCATTCTGGGGGACAGTAATCATTTTGGCACCATGATAATTCATAATTGACATACCGTTAGCAGTGGATGACTTGGGGGCTACTAACTGAGGCCTATTGGTGGTGACATTGGCGGATGGATTGGCTGTCACAGGGATGGGCTGTAATGAAAAAAAGAGAAATGATATCAATATGAATTATGAGGATCAGGCCAAAGTGAGTAGAAATAGTGAGCAGAAATAGTGACATGTAGAGAGAGAGAGAAAGAATCCTTCCGGTTAAATGTGAAACATACATAAGAATACTTGAAATGGGGGGGATAAGGTATAAGGAACGAATGAAATTTAAACAAGATTAGTTTGACTTACTTGATTCTGAGCAATAGGTCGAATGTTTGCTGTGTTGGGAGCTAAGAGGCGACATGCTGTGCCGGAATGTGGAGGAGCAGAGAGGAGCATTTTAGCTGAGCTATTGGCACTTATAATTCCAGTCTGAATGACAGAACGTTGGGAAACAGGGGCTATAGATGGTTGAATGACAGTGGTGGCAGAGTTGGCTGGGGTAAATCTAGCTATTGGGATTCCACTTGTCATAATAGTATTACCCCCAGTTGCCATGATGGGAGATGAAGTAACAGTCGAGGTAGTGAAACGTTGGTTCTGTACAATTGTCGGCGTAGTGTTTCGAATATTCGAGATGACATTGTTATTGTTATTAACACTAATCGTTTGCTAGTAGGAAAGATTGATAAGTTAACAAATTTTCAAATGGAATATACTTTTGAGACTTACAATTTGATTAGTGTTTTGCTGAGTTGTTATAGAGGAAGGAACATTGAGAATATCTTCAATCATTTCCTTACGGGGAGCTTGGACATTGGGCAATGTGAATTTGCCAAAGTAAAGATCTTTTCTCAGGGAATCAATGTTACTCTCTATGAATGGACAAATATTGGTTTTAGTATTGTCACTCTTGAGAATGGCTTGAAGTTGAGTACAGAATGCCTGACTGTTCACTTCTCGATTCTGGAGGAATTTTATAATTATATTATTGAAATATAATGGGGATGGTGAGGAACTTACAACAAGTTTTTGAATTAAATTGACGACACCAGCATGGGCATCGGCTCGCTTAGATTTTTGTGACAAATCAAGAAGCTGTTTGAAAAATATGAGCAATTTACTAGATCCAGTTGAAGAAGTTGTAATTGCAGTTGTAGCTGGAGGCTGATTAACGATGGGCTGTCCTATAGGGGGGAGAAAATTATTTATTTCCAAATTATAATAGAAGACATTTGAGTAAATGGCTAAATATGAAGGTATGATTGTTAGAATAAAACCAAGTTTATACATTGTATTGTAAGTGGATGAGAAAAACAGAGTAATCCTCGATAAATGATTAGCGGGTTTTTGACAAATAAGTTTTTAGCGTATGTTTTTTATGTAAAAATAACTAGAAACAAATAAAAATAAATAAACACGGAATAAGTAAACCATGAAAAATATGTAGGAAACATAATTTTTTTTATTTTGGAGTTGTGTGAGTTGAAAGTTGATATTGAAATACAGGGAGGAAATAAAATTCTGAAGGTGAGTGAGTAAAAGGAAAAATGAGAGATATACAAGTCTTACCATTCATATAATTCATAGAATTATGGTAAGGAGGTGGTGGCTGGATGCCAGGTAAATGATGATGATGATGAGATTGAATGTGATTTCGAGAATTGTTATTTAGATAAGACCTCTCGTTCCAATAGTCATCGACATCTAGTTTATCATAGAGTATTTTTTAAAGTGAATTTTAATTTATGAATTTGTTAGTGTTAGCAGTTTCGCAAGATAAAAATCAACTAGAGAGAGAGACAATAATTTCTAATGAGAGCATTCGGAGAAATTTCAAGTCACTTAACTTTGCCTCTTTAATTATTTGGAGAAAATATGATACCTTTCAATAATAATATAAATGCTCACTTTGAAGTACAGGGTTATTTCCATTGATTGGATTTACCGGCTGTGGCACAGTCATTGGACGCATTTGAACCATGTTCGAATAGGCAGTTGTACTCTGAACTGGATTTACGGTGCCTTTAGGAAGGAGATAAAATTGGTTCATTGGTTGTCGAGGGGCCTAGAAAGTTTTAAAAAGAAAATTGAAAAATAAATTAAATGCAAATAATGATTTATTTATAACTAACAAGATGGGGATTTGTCATGGTTCCGTTAATAGGCCTATTTATAGTCCGAATATTGGGTATTGGTAGTCTTACAGACACTGGGGACTGTTGAGTCGGACCGGAAGGTCGAAAATTCATTATTTTTCATAAATTTTTTACAATTCAGTTACATTCGATGCAAAGACAACACTTTTTAATAAATTCCACATGTATAATTCCTTGATAAATGATTTTATTTGTTAGTAAATAATCAAGTTCAATGTTTATTTCAAAAGTAAAGTATATTTTTGAACATTATACAAAAATGATACAAGAGCGTGAAGCGAGCACCTTAGAGAGAATCACCCACAATTTATATGTGCCGCCTACAGAAAATATTTTCAAACAATATAACTTTACTCAAACATGTAACCTTTTGTTTAAGCTTCAATTTTTTTCAAAATTTCTATCTATTAGATAGTATCTGTTACTAACAGATTGTTAGCATCTATTTTCGTAAATGGATGATTCTAATAAATATTCCTATACTCCGACACCTATTGCATGCTTGAAAAAGAATGAAAATGAAGAAAATTCAGAATATGTACCTACTCTTATTGGTGAAAGTGATTGGTATAAGCCTGATTCAATTGCCGTAGCATACAATCCAAACTTTCAGTTTGACAAGAAAATATGTGCTACACCCAAGTATGGACCATCATCTACAGAAATTTCTTCTTCCTCTCACTCGTCTAAAATATTCAAGCCAGTCTCTAAAAAGAAAGAAATAAAAAAGCAGAAATTGGAAAATCTTATCAAAGATTTGTATGATTCCAGTGAGAGCGAGGAAAACACTGAACCTACCAACGATGAAAAACGTAATGGTAATAGGTTATCTCTTCCCGATAGTATACGAATGCCACCCCGTCCAGTTGAAGTCATCAAGGTAGAAGAACCCCCATCAGAAGTTATTTCTGAACGTCCCAAAATGCCATTGCGCCCTTGTACATTTGTTCCTCTCCCGATTAGAATGCGATATCTTGATCAGTTTGTCGACTATTACTTGAAATTTTGTTCTACCGAGAAAATTGCATACAAAAGAGTAAGTAATCGGAATATTATTTTAATTTTCAAAATTGTCTAGGCTTTAGATGACGAACAAAGTGCCATTGAAAAGTCCTTGAATAGACCAAAATATCTCAGAGCTGTTGTGGAAAAGTTGAGAGAACTAAAAGATATCGTAGATCGAACTCCAGTTGTGAGAAAACCGCCAGTTGTAAAAAAGCCTTTAATATCTCCGCCAAAAGCACAGGTTTTGAATTCGAGTCAAAAGGCAACACCTTCCAATAGACCATTCAACAGTTCCTTGTTGTTGAGGGATCTTACCTTTGATGAGAGAGTAGACCAGTTTATTCAAACCAATTATATCTATGGATATCTTAAAGAGTTCATTTTAACAAATGAACAACTCTATGAAAATGGCTTCCCGATAACTGGGAGCTTCAAGGGGAGTTGTAAAATCAAAATACCTGACAAGGTTTTACCCATAAGTGAACTGCCCAAGAATACTAGAATATGCTGTCGATGCAATGCAAAATATACAGTAGACTCTTATGGTCATACTGTCAATAAGAATATATGCGAATATCATTGGGGTAAACCAATATCTATGAAAGGTGAGGTATGAAATTCTCTTTTGTTAGAAAAATTTAATTTTTAAACTATCAAAAGTCATCAGTAAATTTCATTTTGTTCAGGCGTAACTGGGTGGCAAGCCAAGTACTTGTGTTGTCAGATGCCAGTTGGAACTTCTGGCTGTTGTGTCTGCAAGAATGGCCATGTTAGTGACGCCAACCGATGGTTTGATACTCAAGAGGGCTACTTTGAACTTCTTCCTGCCTTGGATAAAAACAAATTCGATTTGTCCCAAGTATGTGAGACATGATTACCCATTTTTATGGAATATTAAAACTATATTTGAATCCAATCCTAGGATGAGTTGAATATTGCATTCTCCAAATTCCTTACCTCAACCAAAGTACCAAGGAATGCAACTGAAAAGGCCATCGATGAAGTGTGTATGAATGCCCTTCCCAAAGGGGATTGTAAAATATTTGCTCTGGATTGTGAAATGGTCTATACAACCAAGGGGTAAGTGCCTTACAACTAATTGTACATGATTAACTAGAAATCCATTAACTTGGTATTTAACCCTTAAAAATAGACTATCTTTGAAGCTTTAGCAGATACAGTTCAGGCGATTAAAGTTATCTTACTTTTTATCTATATGACCCTGGGAAGTATACTTTCAAAAAAACGTTTTAAAAAAAGATTTCATTTTTTGTAAAAAATGAACTCTCTTTGAATGAGTGTTTGGATTAATAGAGCTGAATTTCATTGCTACCTCATAAGTAGCATTTATTTTCAAGAGATAAAGATGTTTTTGGAATCTTTGATACTATCGGTTTCATGAAACAATTAGAGAAGATCTTAGATAGGTCAAATTTTTTATTGTATTGAAATTATCTGGCATCTTTTTATTTTAAGAAAATAACTGTAATTGATAAACTGTGATCTGAATCGTGTTAGATTTTGATGAATTCTTCTTTAAGATATGAACTAGCCAGAGTGACAATTGTCGATTCCCGATGTCATGTTATTATGGACAAATTGGTCAAGCCATCTGGCTTGATTCTTGATTGTAACTCGAGATTCTCCGGATTGAATCCAGAAGACTTTGACAACGTCAATGAATACCTTACCCACATTCAACTGGAAATGTTGAAGATTTTCGATTCAGAGACAATACTAATGGGACATTCATTAGAGAATGACTTGATCTCCTTGAAGATAACCCATGATAAAATAGTTGACACCTCTGTTGTCTTCCCCCACAAGTATGGACCGCCGAAAAAGAGGGCATTGAAGAATTTAGCCATTGAACTTATTAATATGCCTATTCAGAATAATAGTGAGTATTTATTTATTCCTTCACTTTTTACAACAGAATCGCGAATATACTCTAAGAACGCTTAATCGAATCATCAAAAAGATGATTTGGGCATTTTAAAGTTTCCAAGCAAAACACACATTTGGCACTCTGGAAAATCTTTCTAATCGAAATACTCAGAAATATTGATGCTTTTCCATTTTAGAAATATCCAATTGACCTGAAGATGAGAGAATTTACTTTTTTTACAAAGAACTCAATATTTTTCCCATATAGCCAGGAAAAAATTCATTGTCTTAGAATTCCAAGATAACGTGATGAACTTTTACAACCTTTTAGCTCAAAATTTTCTATCGAAGTTTTCAAAGTTTAAAGCTGATACTGATACTTTGGATCAAATTTAGAATTAAAAATTTTTTCCTGGCTATATGGAAAAATTGAGTTTTTTGTAAGAATAGTAATTTCTCATCTTCAGGTCAATTAGATTTTTGTTAAAGATCGAGTACCATTGCTTATCGAAGAATGTAATATATTTAGGTAAAGAACTAATGTGACTGACATATATTTTTATACTGTTTTCGTTTGTCCATATCAAGAGTAGGTTGCCAGGTTTGTTCCTTGTTTTGTAAGCGAACTGAGATCAACTAAACACTATATCTTTTGTTAACCTTCTAAAAAGTAGTTATTATTTCTCTTTAAACTCTTCTTTCTACTCTAAATGACGTATAACTAAAAGATTCAATTGTGTCATTAAACTAATTTTGGAAAAAATTATATGTACTTTGATTCATCAACTCAGATTCAAGTAGTAATTTTCAATTACAAGTAAAGCTAATTGATATGAAGTTGGGAATCTATAATTTTTTTTCAGAAATCCTGAAAAAACTCTTTCGATTAGTCTCCCACCTTGAAATCAATAAAAATTTTCAGCTCCTAGTTCGAAAAAGTGGGATTTTGGCGCCAAATGGAAAAATGACCATATTTTTCATAAAAATAATTTTTTCAGAATTTTTTTCTTCAAATGGTAAAAGCGGGCAACATAAGTAGGATTCCAGAAAATCTTTAACAAATTCGAATTCTTGATGAAAAAATCGAGGTTTTCGTAAAAATCATAGATTCCCAACTTCATATCAACCAACTTAAGTAGTTTGAGTTGCTCAATTAAAATTATTTCAAATTTAATTTCAGTCGATGGCCATGACAGTAAAGAGGACGCTGTTGCTGTTATGAAAATCATGCAACACAAAGTAAAGGATATTGTCAAGAAAAATTTACGAACATGTAACTTGTAAAATATGCTCCTCCTTGAAGATTTTTTCTATTCCCCCCATTAGTACATTATCATTTGTCGATAAAAGATGTTTATTATTAATAATTTCTTGTGCATTTCTGTGAATTAAATTCAGTTTTTTTAAATGAAAACCTCTTTTCTCTCTCTTGAATGATAAGCCAAGAGAATTTCAATCAAATTTGAGCAGAAAGTGTCCTGCATTTTTGATTACCCGATTTAAATTTATCTAACTTTCGTCCTGAGAAATAGGCTTTCAAGAATATCGACTGTCCAGTATTTAGACTGAGGATAGTGCAAAACAATTCCTGCCTATTATAAAATTTCAGTGCCATCATTTGAGGCTCAAATGAATAACAATGATTTGCCAAAATTCTTTTGATTGGATAAATTTCAGCTGCATGCTTATTGAATGAAATCAAAATCAATATTCTTTTTGTCCCCTACTCGTATTTGGACTGAGAAAATCTTTATTTTCTTGTAGTTTATTTAATTTTTTCAATTTAAAGATTTTATTTGATATGAAATAAAAGAAGAAAATATTTCTTTAGAATTTTTAGTTTGAATTGAAGATGCCACTAATGAATTTTACTACGAGAAATGATAAATTCTGAAATTATTGGACTTGTTATTCTTGTATTCTTGGAGGAGACATATTGAACACACGTGAGATAGGGTATCGTAGTAGTTATATTTATTAGCGATTGAAACAATAATCTCTATGAGCCAAATTGTATAAAACATATTTGTTTAAATAATATTTGGCTCGGATATAAATATGAAATAATATTCGGGATTTATGCTTCTCAACAGTTATAATCTTTTTAAAATCAGATTTACCCGTCAAATTAATATTACAGATATTCTGAATGCATCCTGAAAGAATTCGGTCAATTTGGAAAATATATAAGATTTATGCGTACATTAGAACGTCAAAATTTTCAAAAACGGCGATTACACAGCACAAAGAATCTATTGAAAACATTAAATAGAAAAGTGTTCGGGGATGTATTTTTAATCAGCATTTTATTAAAATTTTTCTAAAATATCAAAAATAACTTGTAATGATACTACTGTCACCATCTTGATCTGTCGTCGGACTATTCTCACATGTCTGTTCAATGTCTACCATGTAGAAATGTGAAACAGTGAATGGAAGCTGTTCAAGACTGATAGTGTCGAGGGAGTTCTCCGACTGACTCATTGAGAACAGAAATGCATCTTTGATCAATGTCGTTGTTGAGGAGTTGTCATTCTTTGATTTTGTCATGAAAAATGTCTCAGAGTCTGTATCGTAGTCAGATAGGGAATTTGTTGTATATTGCATAGTGGAGGTAGGCATGTTTTTACTCAAACTAATTGAAGTCAAATCGCTCGAGATATCTGACCAAATATTCGATTCGTAATCATCCAAAGTGTCCGAAGCGAATGAATCTACTGTAGTCTTCTCTCTAGTCATGATAATCAGATTGATGAATAAGACCGAGACTCATTTGGTTTTTATTCAACATGTCTAGAATATACTCGTTTTATAGAGAAATACCTTTTCAATCTCCGTCTTATCATTTCCAGCAGCTCACTAGTAGTTGACGAGAAGTAATTTTTTCAAACACGAAACAATGTAAATCATAGTCTTGGATTTTGTGTGAAATTTGTATGCATCTTTTTTTTGAACGAAAACAAACGAGAAAAACTGCATTTATTTTGGAAAGAAAACGTATAGATTTTTTCATCAAGACAAAAGGTACGTACTTGAATATCATTGGTCACATTTTACTATATAATTATAATTACAAAAATTGATTACTAATTTCTATCCAGGATTGTATGGTGTGTATTGCAATTATGATCTATAGTCAATGCTGAGTAGACTCATTGCTTTAAAGTGATACATTGCATATCAAATTCCGAAATTCAATGTAAATATTTTCTCTTCCTAAAAACGGCTAGAACAAATAAACTACAGATCTCTAGGTAGGCGGGGAGGGATTCCAATAGATTCTGTAAAATCTAATAATTTTCTCTCCCCAGATAACAATCAGATCTACATGAATATCGAAAATATTGATACACGTGGAAAAATAGGAGACGGAATTAATATCTAAAATTTATAACAAACTATACACTGCATAGTATACAGTAAAGTCTTTTATGATACTCTTGATATAATATTTAAATAGGGTTGATTCCAAAAAGAATTTACTATTTTTCTTAGGAAAGTTAGGAAAATTCATCGTTGAAAATGATTCTCAACTGGTATGTCGGATTATCATTGAAGAACGAATTCGAATTTGGCCATCCCCAAGAAAAAATTAAATTTAGGATCATTTCCCTTCATGATTATCGAAAAATTCAAATGGTTCGATGTCTCACAATAATGTCGAATTTCTTTGTCTAATGTTGATCGAAAAAATCCAGCCTATAAATTGCTTGAAAATTTTAATATCGATAAAAAGTATGGGCATTTTTGAATTCATAGAATTGGCCAAATTTCATATTGGGGTCCAAAATTGTGACTTGAAAATATTGAAAGATAACGCTTTATGAAGGAAATGTCTTTATTTGTAAAACAGAAAAAATACCATCGTCAGGGTTTGTACATTTTATTTACAAAAAGTTGTAATTCATCAAAGTGATAATTATTTTCTTTCACATGCTTTTCTTTTACATTTCACCGGTTCACCTGGGTAGGATGATGTGGATAGAATCAAAACTATTCGAATTGAAATTCTGATTCAGTTCAAGAGCAGGTTCTTGAGGGAATCCTACAAACAAAAGAGGCAATTTTATTCTCCATGGGTGATGTATTTCTTCTACATTGTACATTCTACATGAATTTCATTTCATGCAGAGTGAAAAACTGATTTTTTGCACATTTTTTTATTAGGGATGCAAATTTCCTAGAATATTTTCTCAGTCCGATAAACCCAACGGAACAATACACCTTTTTTGACTTGAACGCTGTGATTTTAATAATTTTTCATAGAATTTTCACAATTAAGCATCGAAAAAATTGAAGAAAAAGTTCCTATTATACCATGTTTTCTTAGATACCCCAAATCACAATTGAAAAAGCCAATTTTTTGAATTAGCGCCAACTATTTTACTACAATCGATTAAAGTCTAAATTTTGAGCTGTATGAATGCAATTTTAAATAGAAATAGGTTCGTAAGATATTTTTAATCAGGACTGTCTATTCTAGTAAAAAATTCCGATCAATTTGGGATATGTTGAAGATGTTTGGGAAAATGAGATTTTGAGGTATCAGAAAATTAAAAATTTCAGAATATAAATTTCATAAATGGTATTTTCCAAGTTAGATCTAACAGATTCACATTGCAGCCTGAACATTGTTCAGAAAAAAACTATTCGACTCGCCCTAATAGCTATAGTGGTAAAAGAAATTCTCAACAATGGATGGAATTTCTAATTTGAGATTCTAATTACAAGTCTAATTGAGATAAATACTTTTTTTGCTGAAAATCTAGCCAAGATTTGATTTGTAGTTAAAATTTCGACCCTTGCTAATTCTTCAACTTGAATGGAATAAAGAAAAAGTTAAAGTAAGTACCTTCATTTCCTGTGTTAATTGGGCCTCTTGAGCTTGATCCAGGGAGTATTTGCCTTTCCTGCGTCCACCTGATTTTCTTGACTTTTGATTCATGTCGTCAGCTTCACTGGTTGAGCTCAACCGTTTTCGTTCACGTGACTTTGCCTTCTTTCTAAATCATGAAAAGATTGATAAACTTTCAAATTAAATAAGAAACAAAGGACATTAGATAGATAACAATATTTTCAAAAGATATATATATATAACAAGAGAATAGAAGAATGCATTATGATAATTATTTTATTAACTGACCAATCAGAGTAAGGGAAATAAACTTTGAAAAATAATAATTACATTTATATCCTAGGATGCATAAGAAGCAAATCTTGCTGATCTTCCATAAACAATTCCTACTAATGCTTTTAATCAGGCTGATATTTCCAAGAAAAATAAGTGTTTATTGATCAAAATTGTAGTAAATCTGTTTTTTAATCAAAGACTTGTCTCGTGATTCAAGGGTTGAACACAATCAATTGTAGGTCATTAACCAGGAATTTCTAAATTTACAAGGATAAACCAATTTGGTTGGTACTAGAGAGTTTTACATCGTAATTAGTCGGATGAAGATTTAGTCCTCTAAGTCCCATGGGGTTATTTCTATCACATATTATTTTACCAACTAATTATTATCTCATTGTAGGCTCAGAAAATACTTTGTTTAGGGAATCGACTAATCTTCTGGCATACGAAAAGATTTCAGCTCTATCATTCTTGAAAGAAATTTGATTTTTGTTTAAAACGATCTTTATTTAAGGAGTTATTGATCAAAAAATTCGGTCATTTTTTGATCCAAAAATTGGCTATCTTGAAAGTTTCAAGCGATCGCATATTGAATATTAAAAGTGTGATTACTTATCTTACTTTTTATTCAAGAGACTTTGATGAATAGGTTTTCAAAAAAAAACGTTTTAAACAAAAACTAAATTTTTGGAAAAAATCAAATTTCTTATTTATTTATTATTTTCTTAGGCTTATATCTATAATAATGAGTTGCTTAAGTAATATGTGTCTTTAAAGGCACAGTGGGACATTAAGGGTTAAAAATTTAAAACAAATATGAATGAAATTTTCTATAAAATCCTAGGAAAAATTTTCAAATGTGTTTGAGTAAAAAGAGGGGGATAAGTAGTAAGCAAGAGTCGATAAATGATGACTTACTTTCTATTTTGTATAGACTGATGCAGAGTGGAGACACTGTCTTCCGGACAAAAGTCCATTTTGACATCATGCTTCTGGAAGAAGACACACTTTGAAGAATGCTTTGTACTGATATCCTCGGTACTCTCAGATTGTGAGTTGAGTGGTAGATCGAAAATGTCATTCTCATCAAATGTATATGAGAAGAAACGACGTCTAGCCTTGATTCCAATCTTTGCATCGCTACTCTCTGAACTGAGAGAATATAAAAGAGAAGAAGAAGTAGATATGAAAATTTATGCAATGAATAAATCAAATAAATGAATAATCACGAGGAAATATGACAAGAGAATTTTGGTATCAGAGTTTTATTCTTCTCGTTTGAGTGGGATCCGGAGAATTGATAAAAATGAATTAAAGCTTGTAGTTTTGATACCAGGTTGGGAAAATTTATTTTGTCAACTAAATATTCCTACTCTTATAATATTGAATTGAACATTTTTATCGATCTCAAAGGGTTTGGGGGCATGATCGTAAATTAATTATTCAAGATTAGACAATTAGACAAGGGAACCTATTGTCACCATTAAACTTTCTTGCCAAATTTCCAACTTCTCACTCCAAAAGAAATGGATTACGCAATAATAATTATTATAATACCCCAGAATTCGGTCACATGAAAAAGCCATTTTCTATAGATTAAAATGTAATAGAATTCAAAAAATAACTAATAGATCAAAATTATAATATAAATCAACTTTAGATAGGTTTCATAAAATTGGTTTGTGTTTACCATCAATATATATATATTTTTAAATATGATTCTGATTCTTAGAAAATGAATTTGATCAATCAAGGCAAGAAATTTTACTAATCAGTTGTTTTTTTCAGATGAGAAAAATATTGGTACTTTGCATATTTCATTTCTAAGATCCGATAAGAAAATTAACAGACAATGCAAAAATACTTACAAAATAGATTTAGAGCCTTCATCATTAGGGCTGTTGATCAATGAGCCATTTAGTGAAAGCGAATTGGAATGTATAGGAGAATCAGCCTTGACTGAGTTATTTGCTTCTTGATTAGAGATGAGAATATCTTTTATGCCACACTTTTCACAAATGGGTGTTATCTCAGCTACACCGGGAGACTTTATTGACTCAATGTGCAAATCGAATACATTGCTATCATCACATTCTAAAAGAAAAGAAATTCATTTCAAAATTCAATTTACAAGTACATAGGATAATAGCTTTTCGTAAATATTATCAATCGAATTTAAATATATAAATAAAGGATTTTTATTCACTGTATTTACTCACAAGGGTACTTGGTATTTTGGGATATTTTTGAAGGGAAAAAATCATTCTACGTTATGTTAATGCCCAATTTTCCTATCATCTCCCACAGAAATCATGAAATATCGAATTTTACCATGATGACTATTTTTCATGTAAAAATAGTTGAAAACTCTTCTATAATGACCAAAATATTCCTGATTTCAGTGGTTACATTGTGAGAATTCATTGAGCGCCAAATTGAAAAATTCAGACTTTTCAAAACATGCCTCAAAACAAAATAGAGCTAGAAAAGTCATCCTAGAACACTGTTGTATGGTTCATCAAATTAATAATGATAAATAAACAGTTCAGCACCTATAGTTATAAAGATTATCAAGAATTATTTCGTTCTAGGTGCTTAGGTGAAATATCCTACAGATTCGTCTTATTTGGTAACGGATTAACCCATGTCGCTAAATTTTACAGCTTAGAAATGGATCCCACCGTGACTAGTACGAAGGAAACTCTAAGAGCATTTAGAAATAATCCAAGTATACATCTTTGGTAGACATATACGTGCGTTTCGTCCTCTTTTGGGACTCGTCCGTATGCCACAAACTGGGATTTGAGCCTAGGACCTCTCGCATTTTGGCATACCAAATAAGATGAACCTGTGGGATATATTACCTAAGCAGCTAGAACGAAATAATTGTAGATAAATAATGATAAAGTTTAAAATTAATTGTAAATAATAATTTGAAAGAAATCAAGTGTAGTAAAAGTTGAAGAAAAAAATGAGCTGGAAGAGAAAATGGTGAGAAAGCTCAACATAGGGGGCAGGGCAATTGGAATTAAAAGCGTAGTTTTTCTGAAAACACACCTATTTGGTTTATTGTGATTGATGAAGAATTTCTCCTACACCCACTAATCAGTGCTGTCATCACCTTTATTTTCATAGAAAATTAAATAAATTGCAGCATCATGGTTTTCATGAGTCTAGAGAATGTGAATTTATTGACAAATCTTTCAATGAAAATAATGCATGCGAAAAATCAAATTTAAAAATATTAATTATAATAAGCAATGAGAAAGATTTCTTCAAATTTATCTCAGGGACCTATAAAAACTGAGAGTTGATCGCTCATGAGAAGGGCAATCAGAAAGAATTCATGTTGTTGAAATAAGATATATTAAGACCAAATGTAAATTTCTCAGAGCATCATCGAGTGGCAATACTTTAAAAATTCGTCAATAAATAAAAACAGTGGAGAGAAAAGTGAAAAAAGCTCAAATAGGCCAAGATAGAAGATTAAAAGAGTAATTTTTCTGAACACATAGATTAGGTTTATATATTTTTCATGAACACTGCATCTTAAAAATTTTGGTCGGATACCCAAAATTTGAGTGCATGAAATTTTTAAAAATGAAGCTTTCTATGAAAAAAAGTTTTAAAAGTCCTCGTTTTTAACTATAATTAGAACCATTGGATGAAGAACATCACACTGAAATATTATTCGGGGTTAAATTTAGATGAGTTTTTATACAACTTTTACTAATCCATTGAAAGCGTCAATTGTGAGAATCTCAAGAATCTATTAACTCAAGACAGCAATGTTATAAAATTTAGGTTAACCCTTTCAATACCAACTCGATAAATTTGATGCGATTTCTTTCAAAATTTCACAGTTCGATCTTCTTATGATTCAGATGATTATGTGAAAAAAATCAAAAAAATATTTCATGATCTAGATCATAAATTTGGCATGTTCCATATAGCTACATTGGTACTGTAAGGTGGTAAAATTTGACTTTTCAAAAAATTGAGTTAGAAGAATGATTTTTTTTTCTTCCATAATTATTTTTCATTCACAATACATTGGTATTCAAATATTCTATCCATTTAATTGAGCTAGATATTTTTCTAATTCCGGGCTAATATCTAATATACATTATATGAGTATTTATTTTATATTTGCATGATTTGAGAAGCAATTTCGTTTCTCCAGGAGATAAAAAAAGCTTTTACATTGTAGGCATTTTACGGGAGTAAAAACTTTACAAATTGAACACCTTCCTTTATTGTTTCTTGGAACTCTATAAATCTCATGTTTATTTGTAGACTTTATCTCGCTGAAATTCCCGATTCATTTTACTCGAATATTAGAGAGTAGATTTTTAAAAACCGTCGTTGAGAATAGCATTAGATCTAGCTTTTTTCTACTGAGTTGAAAACAGTATCGAATGAATGATTGATTAGTTTGGTATCATCCATGACTCTAGATTCACAAAAAAATCATGCATCAATTCTGTTAGTGCCGTTTCGGGATAATATTTTAGTTCCCTGTTTCATAAGGTTATTTGATGAGTTCTGTTCAAAGCCTATCTTGAATATGAAGATTATGTGTTCATTCATTGCTTGATCAGATATACCAAAGTTCGCAGGAAAATCTTTTCTAAAGACCAAGTAGGGATCGAATTTTGAACAGGCGATCATAGTTAGGATCAATCCTATTTAAATTTTTGATAAGCTGTTCTTTATCATGAAATTTTTTGTTGAATCTAAATTTTTCCGTTATAATGTAAATAAAATGATGTTCTTCAGTATTTTGTTGAGACAAAAAGTAAGAAAAAAAATTTTTCGTTTCTGAGGTGGTCAATTTTTATATACCTACAATACCAATGTAGCCAATTGGATACAAGACTAAGATCAAAATAGCTAAGCCCCTAATAAGTTTTGATAGGAGATAATTCGATTATAGTTAGTTTACACTATGAGTAAGAACATATAAAATTTCTGTCATGTTATATATAATACTTTCGACAAAACACCACTTTGAATTATGCATCATTTCTTCATTTTTCAGTGTCAGGGATCATGATCTTAAATTTATGCTAGAGAAATGAAAAATAGGTTGTTGAAAAGAGCAGTTTATCGATATTTTATGAACTCAATGATGAAGGAATTGAAATTTACCTAAATAAATTAACAAAAAAAAAGAATTTTTATCGTTAAATGTAGCCACGGTATTGAAAGGGTTAAAATAAAGGGTAATGAGAAACGAACCGGAAAATGTTCTCCTCTTCAGGATACCTTTGATATTGTTCTTTTGAGTATAATTTGGCAGTTTTATTGAATCCGAGAGTTTACGAGATTTGTTACCATCAATGAGGGGAAAATTTGTAAGATTATTCTCAAGAATTTTCTTAAATCCGCTATCTTGCTCAGAGTCGACAGATTTAAAGGCTGAATTGATCCCATGAAATTGTGTTATCAACAGACCAGAATCTAGGGTTCTACCCGAGGCTACAGATGACCAGAAGAAGGATTCCTTGTTTATCATCGGCTTCTTGAATACTAACACGACGTTTCTAAATGACCATGATGCAAACATCAACTCCACCTTATCTCCCAACATTAGAAATGGACTATTTTGGCCATATTCATCTGCCTCGTCAAAATCAGTCTCGAGGTCCTTGCGCAAGGCAGGAAATTCAAGGATAATTCCAAAATTTTGAATTTTCTTTTCTTCCTCATTATTTGAATTGTTTGGCTGAGATTTAACCTGTAAATTGTGAATTTGATTACTTATTTTTAATCAAAGGTTTATTTGATTCATTTTCAATAATAAATGTAGAGACACACATAAGAACTATTATATAGAAGGTCAAACAAAAATAGAATATTTGAATCAGAGAATATTTAAACAAGTTTATTTGATTTGTTTTTTCATTGGATAGAAATTTTAATTTGACGCAGAATTAATTAATATCAGCCTCAGAAATCTAAAGTCAATTATTCCCAACATGAATTTTTAAATAAATAAAGAAGGCCTTTTTTCGGGCAGACTCATCAGTCTGATACATTTCATAATCTAATACCATTTTCATTTAATTTTTGCAAATTAACTTTTATTCATCAAAAGCCAAACTAGCTAGCGTGAAAGGGTTCAAATAAATCAGGATCATCTTCTTAACTTTGGGGATTAAAATCTCATCAGACAGCCCGATATGAATCGAGTGTATAAATAGTTTTTTTCACTATTCATTAAAGGAATAAATTAGACAGAATGTGTTTTAATTTAGGCATAGTTACCCTTAGTAAGTAGCAATGTTAAGTTTACGTAAAAAATATGTCTGATATTTTCGACAACTATTTTCTGTAATAAAATGTAATTATTCTTAGAAACCGCATTGAAAATCATTTGATTAAAGCAGTGGACTGGGAAATAGACTAGAAAAATTTAAAGATTGTAAAATCTCAGGACATTAATTCAGAATAAATTTCACACTATTAAAACACTCACCTGAATAGACATGAAATGCGAAGGGAAGGAAATTATCCCAGTATCATTTTTTATGGAAGAGAAGACGTGTTTAAAGTCACTTTTGGAAATTTTCCTCTTTGTCCAGTTAATCACAATGGAATCGCGGATGACTTGTTTAACACAGAGCATTACTGAAAATGTCGAGGTGTCCTGGAATAACTTGATTGGCAAGAGGTCCCTAAAAGAATAAAATTGATAAAAAATGTTAGAAAATCAATGTGAAAATTGTCTAACACTCACGAATCTTTGCTTAGTTCCAAATGTAATTGATTTACCTCTTCAATTTTAATACACTTTAAATCTATCGAATTTTCATTATTCTCGTGACCTAAGAAGAGGGAAAAATTGGCACATAATTGCATTGCTAGAGATGTAAGAGATTATTTTGTAAAACTCACACTTATTTAGTCTATCAGAAAGGGTAACAGGTTGTTCTTTGGCCAGACTGGTCGGAGCAACACTAAAACGACCGGGTGACATTTTTCTCTCGAAATTATTATTCTCTTAAGAGAAACAATGAAATAAATGCAGAAACGATTTTAAAAATTGAGAATATTATTCATGGAATATGGTAATTCGTTGAAAAGGATAGAGAGAAACACCATATATGTATAATATATAGAATGAAAGGAGAATTCTTATTGGCTAGAATAAACTTCAACAGTATTACTACCACTAATAATAATTAGTTTTAACAATTAACACACTAACTGATTGTACAAGGTTAATTAATAATTATTAAAGAATAAGGATACTTGGCTCAAATCTGTATCAAGGGAGCAATAAGGATACACTCTGTAAAAGTTGAACATTCCGCTGGTACACATTAAAAAATCTTTATGTGAGGAAATTGTAAGGGAAAAAAACATACATTTGAGAAAATGAAGTAAACTTTACAAAAATATCCATTTTCACAGGTGAATAAAATAGCATCAACGCAATAGAATAATTAATGAAATTCAGTAAAAATCAATAGGATAAATTAATCTCAAATTTGACGTACTTTTTTGAATTATCAACGGCATTTTAACAGACAACTTTTGAGTGGATTTATCAAATATAGCTTCAACACAATTTTCATCAATTGCATATTTCAATGTGAGATCCAGGTGATACTCCTTCGGCTTAAAGCTCTATAAAGATAAAAAGTATTTGAGATAGATCTATGGATTTATATGTCAAAAAATGATTGTTTTACTTTGAACTGGAGTCTTTCAGCAAATATATCAAGATCGAATTGCTTTGCATTCTCAAATTCGGGTAAATCGATTTCAACTTTAATATATTCTGGTCTATTAATAGTGGGCTGTATATTAGGACTGTTTGCAAAGTTGGTCAGCTCAAAGTTATTCCCGTACACAATTTTGTAGGTTGGCTCAGATTCATTTTTAACATCATTTTTAGCTTCAGGCTGGACTTTTTTGAGAAAGGGAGGTTTCAGTTTTTCATCCAATTCATTGAGTTGTTTAGAATCTGGAGCACTACTCCTCAATACACAGGACTGTACATTACCCTTGGATTTGACTCCTTTCAAAGTGTGAAAAGAATTCATTAGAATTGATTTTCTCTCATCAGGTGCCTTGGATGAAAATGCTCTTGCAAACTCTTGTGTGAGACCTGGATTCAATTTATACTTGATAACGATAGTTTCAAAGGCAGTTGTCTTAACAAAATTCAAAAATTCATTATTTTTGCAAGAAATATTGAACACGGCTGGATTGAAAGACACGTCAGCTATCTTGACACTTTCTCCCTTTTCCATTACTTTTCTGAGAGGTGAATAGCAATGAGGAAGGGAACAGTCTGATCCTAGTACTGATCTCTCAAACTTTGGCGGGTCGATAGCAGTAGATGAACAGACGTTTATAAAAATTTTAATAGGATTCTCAATATTATCATCCCAATGTTTCGTCTTGATCACAAATTGAGGGATACTGTTTACAAATTTTGTATTAACACCATACTGTTTTTCATATTCAGTTATTTCCTTTTCGTATCTATAAAAATTTAAGTTTTAAAATCTATGCAAAACTACTTTTCAAAGATTTTAGGGTCAGATATTTCATCGAGATATTCACTAAATAAGGTTTTAAACTCTGGATTTTTGAAGCAATTAGAAAGACGCTTCATTTCATCAGGGCTTATATCTAATTTTTTAATGGATTCATCTAAACTATCTTGCATCGCAATTATCTGTTTATGTTCAATTGAATAGAAACCAAAGTTACAATTAAATAAACAAACAGAGCTAGATAATATGTTCGTTTAGTACATGCTTAGAAAAATTTTCAATTTGAAATTTTCAGATTTAATTAAACAGTGAATTCTCTAACAATTGTATTTAGAAAAGACCAACTCAATAAAAAATAATCGACCCTCTACTATAAAGTAGTCGTATTAAAATTCGAATTAAAGAATCCCAGCCTCTACTTTATATCATAATTTTTCCAATTTTTTTTTCAGTCATATAATTGAAACGACCTCATATTTAGGCTTGATATGCATTAATCTACCATATACCAAACATTTCAAAGATTACGATTTTGAGCATTTTTCATAATTCATCGATAAAATTTATACCATTCGATTGAGAATCAAAAATTATATACCTTTCCACTATTTGTTTCTATGAAAAAACTTAACAGAAAACATCAGTGGCTGTCTAAAATCAATTTTGAGTTTTATCCGCAAACATTTCTTTTCTTAAAAATCATCTGAATTCCAAAGCTTTCTTGTGAAGGGCTTGACTTTGATGGGATACAACTCTGACTCTCTCCCCTCTTGTTGCAGAGTTTTGAGGGTAATGTTTACCCTATTCTACATTATGTTCAAGCCCTTACAATCCAGATCTACGTGAGTTCTTGTGCGCTTTTTGCCTCCAACTGTTTAGAGGGGTGGGTTGATTACTGAAGGAAAACCAAAAGATTCTTAAGAAAGAAAATAAAAAGAAATTAAAAATAGCTTCTCTTCTCTCACCTGCAAGTTATGCGATTTTCGTTCAAAAATCTTGTCCATAAAAATTCAGGCTAAAGGTTTGAAAGGGGTGGGTGGGTCTGGGTAAACATTACCCTCAAAACTGTACACCAAGAAAAAAAGGTGCTCGATTTGAACTCCTCTGTATCCTCTCTCGATGAATTTCGTCTAATTATAGCTGAACTAAAAAATTTTATCTCCTCGAAGGATGTTATTATTGCTCAGCAAGATAAAATAATTTCCAACCTCTCAAATTCTTTATCATCTCCTGGAATTACTAAGCAAACTTCTCCTGTAGTGCTAAGAGATTCAAATAATAATGCCGTTCGCTCTAAATCTATTAATCACCCTAAATCATCTAGTTCCGCCAAATCCGTCAAACCTTATCAAAATTCAAATAAGCTGCCTGATCAGTAGGGCGGTAAAAATGCTAAATTTTGCTAATTTTAATATCGTGCACAGAATCTTCCTCTCATCATAAATCACTTTATTTGAAATTCTAATTACCTTTAGTTCTCGAATAAAATTTGCTTTTTTTGCTATTTTACAAAATTTGCTATTTTTTTGCTATTTTTATATTTTTTTTATTTTCTAATCACTATGCCGTTTTCCCTAAGATTTCAATCTCATTTTTATCGAAAAACATTTCATTTGTAAGATATTTCTATAACTTGTTACTAGGCTTTTCTTATCTAAATAGTTCCTGATTTCATTGGATAAAATTTTAATTCTAATTAGGGGTTAATACCCATTGTTAGCTTATAGTTTTTATTACTCTCATGTCTATCCCAAGGAGTGTTCTCAAGCTCGTAGATAGTTTTGGATCTTCTTTTGAAGTCGACCGTTTTAATCCTGGATATATCAATTGCAAAATTTGTCCTTCAACCTTCAAAGCGTCAAAGAAGGACTGCATTATCAAGCATTTTGGAACCCAGAAGCACAAAGACTCAATCGAACGATCATCTAAGCAAACTGCTCTACATGCAGAGAAAAAGTCGGATGTCGGAAAAATCATTGCTGAGGGTTTTTTGAAAGCTGGAATACCTCTACATAAACTCGACCATCCTGCGATCAAAGAAACTTTCAAACAACTTGGATACAAGTCATTTTCCAGCGTGTCAGCAAGAACTCATCTTGATGTTTTTTTCAACGAGGAAGTTTCGAGAATCAAAAACTACATCTTGCAAAAACCTATTTTTATTCAAATAGATGAGAGTAAAATCAATAACTGCTCAAAGTGTGCTATCTTGATAGGAAATTTAGAGATTCCTGAAACAACATATGTATGTGATGTTGTTGACGTCGAAGTCAAATTGGATTACCAGTTTATTATGCAAAAGAT